>VYXD01012568.1:669677-757329 GCA_013397195.1 Hylia prasina | reverse complement strand
GGCCCGGGCCCACCTGAGCCTCGGCAGGGTGGTTGAAGAGGCAGCCCGGGGATGCTCGGTTAGATAACGGAAGGAGCATGGTCCCCTTGAATTACAGAATCGCTACGGTTGGAAGGGGCCTCTGGGGACCATCCAGTCCAACCGCGCTGCCAAGGCAGGGTCACCTAGAGCAGATTACATAGGAGCGCGTCCAGGTGGGCTTGGAATGTCTCCAGAGAGGGAGACTCCACGACCTCCCTTGGACAGCCTGTTTGGTGCTCTGCCATCCTCAACTTGAAGTTCTTCCTCCTACTGAGGTTAAATTTTTGTGGTTTAGTTTAAGGCCATCGCTCCTCGTCCTGTCCCTGGGCATCACCGAAGAGTCTGGCACCATTCTCTTGGCACCCGCCTTTGAGCTACTTACGTGTGTTAATGAGATGCCCTCTTGAAGGCGGAGCTGGTCCCCAAGGAGGCTGTGAAACCTCCGTGCTCAGACTGCTCAGCTTGGCTGGGCACTTACCCCAGTTTAATGCTTCCGTTTTAGTTGTATTGAATAAAATGCCATGGGGGAATTCCAAGAGTTTAATCGCAGTGTGGTATGCTATGTAAATACTGCCTGGTCTAAGCTGAAGAGCAGCAGCACAAATGCTGCTTTGGGGGCCTCTGCCCTGGGGAACTCCGGAAGCAGCCCTGTGAACTCCTGTGTTCTCCTGGCTTAGTTCAGTGGCAGGGAAACTTTTCAAGGGCAGACAGTGACATTGAGGTCTTGGGAGGTGCTGTAGCTGCAGTGATAAGTATGTGTGTTTCAAGGTGGTTTTAGAAGCTGAACTCATACTTCATTTTTTAGGGTCTTTGATGTCATCATCCCACACAAACCACTAGATTTCAATTACAATTTAAAATATTTTATCTTTCTAGTTTCGTTTTTATGGCCGTTTTGTCAAAGAAAAGAATGGGCTTAACGGTGAGGTGTAATTAGTTTTATCACTAGTCTGCACCATGGCTGTATGGCTTTCTGGCATTCACTCAGACTTTGCAACATACCCCCACAGCCCCATGAAGGTGCTGGGTACCATATTCTGTGTCTCAGAGAGCTATCAGCATCTGATAGAACCATGGTCAGAGCATTCTGCAAGTGCTCTGCAGTCTTTAATCAGTTTGCTGATATCCAGCACAGTTTTAGGTGTTTAGTTTAATTGTGAATTTACATCCCAGTGATAATACAAAATGATTGGCTTAGTGTTAGGCAATAAATCCAGAAACAGCAGATCTTCCAAATCTCAATGTCCTGCTTTCTGGAAGAACTTTCCTCTTAGAGTTAATCTGCACATTTCGGCATCTGGCTCCATTTCCTGTGGACAGCACCGTACAAGGACAGATGTGGAAAACTGGAAACTTCTGTTCTATAATAGCTCAGATGAATAATATAAATAAAGCTTTCTTCATAGAATCATAGAATGATATAGAGTGCAAGGGGCCTTAAAGATCATCTAATTCCAAGCCCCTTGCCATGGGTCTGGACACCTTCCAAATAGCAGGTTGCTAAGAGCACCATCCGACCTGGCCTTGAACACTTCCAGGGATGGAGCATCCAGAACTTCTCTAGGGAGTCTGATTGTCTCACCACCCTCACAGTAAAGAACTGTTTCCTAATGTCGAATGTAAATCTACTCTTTCAGTTAGAAGCCATTCATCCTTGTCCTGGCATTCCAGGCCTTTGTTAAAAGTCTCTACCTTTCTTGTAGGCTCCTTTCATGTACTGGAAGGCCACAATTAGGTCACCTCAGAGCCTTCTCTTTTTCAGGCTTAACAGTCCCAATGCTCATGAAGACTGTGAAAAGAAGTGATATTCCCCACATCTAATCAGAATGGTTTAAAACTTATATTCCCCACATCTAATCAGAATGGTTTCTCACAGTAATGCACAGCTTCTGTTTTCTAGAATGTTTCGTTGCAGTGGTAATGATGAGCCAGGTTCCTTGCTGAGTTAAATTGGGCTTTCAGATACATCAGCATATATTAGTGCTATTGATTAATAATGGAAAATCAGGTAACCAGGAATCACACGAAAGGATCATGAATGGTGAATCCCCCAATATGCTTTACATGTCTCCTACCTACCTTCCAACCCAGTGAATTACTTTCTTTGTGGTATATTTTTTATATTAGAAATACATGGCTTTCACAAATCAGAACTGTAAAATCGTAAGATAGAAACATCTTAATCCTATGTCTTGCAGACACAAGTGGTAATAAAATTATTCTAAACATGGTTGTTTTGCTGGCTTTCTTCACAGAGTTCTAGTGAACATCATTCACAGTGTCCAAGGGTACCATTCAAAGACAATACATTTTCTGAATGTGGCTTTTGACAGTTCTGGGGATTCTCTCCTCGCTGGAGACCGCCAAGGGAATATATATGTTTTTGACTTGAATGGGAACAGGTAAGAATATTTCTATTGAGACTTTTTAATTGTCTGAGACATCTGTAGCATTCAGGGGTGTGGAACTTGCCTGGACAGGATCCCACAGGTCAGGTTTTAACTAAATAGTCTTAAATAAGTAATAGTTTGCTCACGGCTGAAACTTCAACCCAGTGTCTTGTGTAGACTCCTTAAATATTACTTCATTAGTTTAGCTCAAAAAGATCAGAGGCTTGCAACTGTAAATTGAACAGCAATGCCACAGAACTTAAGTGCTACCACCAGAAGTTACTCTTGGGCCTGTATGGATCAATGAGTGGCCCATGAATTACAGCAGACTAGACCTAGTGTTTTCATCTGCAGAAATACATCAACCAGTCTTTTAGCATTTTACTACTGAGTTTTAAAATATTAACACTGTTTTTTAGATCTAATATAATTGGATATGATTTACTTACTCCCTGCTTTTGAGTTTATTTTTTTCTCTCTGTGAAATATATTGAAAACAAGTTATTACTTCACTTGGCATTAAATGAACCAAAGTTTCCTAACACAATGAGAATGTGTATTTTTAAATAGGTTCAACCTTGTTCAGAGAACAATGCAGGCTTGCACTGCTTTGGCATTTAATCTTCGCAGAAAGACAGAGTTCCTTGTGGCTTTGGCAGATTATTCTGTTAAGTGCTTTGATACAGGTAAGGAGAAATTTCAAGGCTTAAATGCTATCTGTATTGGCATGAAAACTTACATAATTTTAGTTTTGATCTTAAATTTTTTGGATATTTTGTTTTATGGAGATTATACTATGTATTTCATGCCATCTGTCTGAAAAAGAAAAGTTTGGGCCTAGGTTCATTATTGTCCTTGGGTAAATTAACCTAAATGAACCCTTTGCTTTGCCAAAGTTCTTTATTCCCACTGAGTCACACAGGCATCTCTTTAACTGAAGTCCACCACTGGACTGTAGTTAGGTATGCTACCTTTTTTTTAAGCAATTTTTTACATGTTTACTTAGAATGAGGTATTCTATTAAAATAAAGTAAAAATAAAACCAGTTGACAGTATGTTAGTTTGCATCTGAACAAGTTCTTAACTATATTTACAGTAAAATATTTGAACAAAGTGACACTGTACATGAAAATAAATGTCAATACTTTTGATTATTCAAGTAGTTCTATATTCAAAAGCAATATTAAAAATTAACATCACAGCTGTATGTCTCTGTCTTGTTAGAAGCTAAATGGTGAAGGGCAGTGACAATTCATTCTTCATTAATTATTCTTTACCCATCAGAAAATGCAGTTGTAATGTCTCCATTATATCCAAATATTTTCTGGATTTAAATATTTTTTAAAAGCTGTAGGAATCATTCATCTATAGTTTTAGGGTTTGAGTTTGAGATTATCTCTGAAGATTTTAATGTAGCACAACATTCCTCAAAATAGAGGAAGAGTCAGAATTAAGGTCTGAAATACTCTGCACTTTTTCTCTTCCTTTCCACAACAGCAAGACCAAACTTAGATGTTTGAATGCACTTAGAGAAGTCTTTATTACTCCAGAGAGTACTCCATGTTTATATGGTGCTGTTTCCAGATATCAAGTCATACTGAAGAAAGTTCTAAAATTTGAATGGTACTCACCTAAGTCGGCACAGTTCCTTAGGGTATTAGACAGTACTTACTGATGGACTCCATCCCCTCCTTTAGAAGACATACCCTCTAATCCCATGTCACCTCTCAGGTGATGACAGCTTTAAACACTCCATTGTCTGTAAGCACAGCAGAAAGTTTGACTGTTAGTCTTTATGAGCTGCTTTATAGCCATTTCCTATCTTTGATGCCACAGCAGTAGCTGGAACCACCCCATGGGCTGCCAGGCAAACCACCCAGTGTAAACAGTGTAATTGCCATGAGTGCAGTTCGTTTGCTGAGGGAAGGTTAGTGGTCATGCAGTCACAAGTGGGAGACCTTGCAGTCAGAGGAACCATTTCCTTAGAATGCAGTGCACAGCATAGAAATGTTTTGGGTTCTAGAAGAATTAATGAGCTGATGCTTTCTGACTCTGCCTTTCTATAGTCATAGCCCGTTGTCATTAAAACCTTTCTTCTTTGCACCTGTAAATAATTGTGTAATCATTCACACATTCTGTCCACAAGTAAAAACAAGTACAGAATTCTAACTAGAACATTCAGGCTCAGCTTCTGTGGGTGTTCACATCAGATATTCTATGAGGCATGCTGAATTTAACTGATCACACTTCATGACTTTTTAAGATTGATTTTTAGGCTAAATTAAACAAGTCTGTGCAAGTTGGCTTTCTGTGCAGAACTGAGCATAATTTATAATACCTGTTATTTGGAGATGAAGAGAAGGTTGTGCCTCTCTAAGGTATAATAGCTATGTGAAGACTGATACCTTTGTTTCTTGTGTGTTGGCTGTGATGGCAAATGGTTATATACTAGTTATGCTTAAGTGTCTCTTTCACAGCATAGTGTTGACAGTAAAGATTAAAGTAGTAGTAGTTGTTCCACTGTGAATGACTTTCAGATCTTTTTCATCAACTTCTGCAGGAACCCAGGAGCTAGTTAGTTGGATGAGAGGCCACGAATCTTCAGTGTCTTCCATCTCTGTCCATGGCTCAGGCAAATATGCCATCACTACTTCCACTGATACAGCTCAACTGTGGGACTTGGACACCTTTCAAAGAATAAGAAAGCTGAACGTTCGTCAGTCTGTGGGTATACAAAAGGTGAGTAAAGAGCAATTGCTCAAGGGTGAACATGCACAGTGCGGAAGGTGTAACATCACACATTAAAATCACATTGCTTGTAAATAGTCTTTAAAATACAGCTGAATCTTTTTTGTCATCTTTGGGCATCTCATCTTAACTCTCATCACATTACCCAGACCACTGAAATCATGACTCAGTAGTAGCAGAGATCTGCTGGGACCTTTAAGGAACCTTCATCTTTAAAGATACTCAAAACTTGCTTGGACATGACCTTGACTAACCCAATTTAACTTGGAAATTGGAGCCATCTTCCAGGTTGACCTTCCTTTGGCCTCGGCTGGGCTCAGAGGACCTGTGTAGATTGATTCCAAGCTGAATGATAGTGGGATGTAAGGCTGTTTTTATAAAAACAGTTTTGATGTCATAATGATAACTTCAAACAGTCACCACCACCTGCCCCATTCAGCTTCTTATTCCAAAGCTCTTCTGTCTGTGCATGCAAAGCACTGAATGTGGGAACAAATGAAGCTGAAAAGGAACTCAGCAAAAAGAAATCACTGCTTTTCAGCCTAGTTGCTTCTGTTTGCTGCACAGACACACTGGAACAGCACGGGATGAGAAGGATGACATATTTGTGTCAGGGAGTGGTTAAAGTAGGTCTCCTGTAGCATTACACTGCTTTAAACAGGTCTGCCTGCGCCACCAAATGTCACACTTTGGTCTAAGTACTACAGAAAGTCCTGACCCAGTGCCTGAGCATGGTTTGCACACGTGCTGCCCTGCAGTGAATAGTCTGACAAATACCACTTCAAACCAAGATTCTCGTCAGGCTGGCCACTAAAAAGCCATGATGCTTTTGCAGAGAACAAGGCTATTCATTTGAGTATCCTCACCCAGTTCTGGGTCAGGCAGAAATTCTGTCAGCTTAAAATAGTAACCTAGCAATTACTCTGTGAAAGATCATCCATAAATATTTGTTTGTTTCTTTTATTAAAACTGTTGTGTAGTGCATGTTACTAAAATAAGCATAACATCTTCCCTCCAAAGATGGATGCATTTCTCTAGAGACAAGGTTTTTCTACTGTTCAGTATCTTTCTTTGTGTAGGCTGTGTGTAGGGACTGCTTATTGGTAAGTGGCTCCTGGAATTTGGTAGAATCAGGATGTTGCAGTATGGAAACAACCTTTAGAGCCAAACACTAGTGATTATTATTGACTTAATAGATCACATTTGGGAATCAAGAGCTTGCTCTCTTGGTTTGGTGATACCATTTCTTATAGGATTATGCAAGTGATCTAGATTACATTTTCCTATCTTTAGAATGATGGTATTTATTCTCATGCCACGATCTAAGATATACAGATGATAAGTGCTTTACTGAAGTTCAGATTTATTATCAGAGCACAGGGCTGACACTCAGTGTGCAAAGCTGGATTCTTGCTTGCTCTCTGAGCCAGTGTAGCAGTGTCACACTAATCATGTGTGCTTTTTGATGCCTCTTATGCCCAGCTGCACTCCACCATACACCTTCTGTTAGGTTGGTATGGGGCAAAGGTAATTTAAAAAGATAGAGACTGAGGGGCAGAGTGAACAGACAGCAGGCGAGACAAATGAGAGTACAACACATCTAGAGTGAGTGTTTCCAAAGCATCCCTGTTTATTCAACAGCTGCTTGTGACCATCCTGTGGTATTTTTCTGTAGCAAAGTAGAAAATTAGCAACTATTCGGTACTCCAGTTTACCAAAATTCATCTGCTCTCAATTCATTGTCTGGTCTTCCTCAGGGTCCCTGAAGGAGAACAGAACATCTCAGTCTGTCTGAAGATAAATGATTCTGGTAGCTGAAATGACTCTTTTCCCCACAGGTTACTTTTGCTCACTGTCAAGTGACTCATTTGGCCTGAATGTCCAATTTTCAGTCACTAAGATGAAACCCAGCCCACATATCCATATTTCCAGATTTTCAGGGCCCCAAGGGATCATTCAGATCAAAACTATGAACTTTGTAGCACTGACTTAATCTCAGCCAGTGACGTCCCCAGCATTTATATTGCGTCCTCTCTGCACTCATAGGAAACAATAAAGTTTAACAGTTGTAAAAATAAGACAGATAAAATTTAACAGGTATTTCAGTGAGTTAAACTGGCTTAGCAAAGGGTACAGCAAGTTTTAACCAGTGCAAGGAGGGCACACCTACTCCTCTCTGGGCTGTCACAGGGGACAGGGACTGGCTCCCTGTGGGATCCAAGCCTTGCACACTTACAGTAATATCCACACCTTCCATTCTTTATTTTGTCATGCACTTTGGTTAATTTAAAATATACTTCCTTGACAACATCCCATTTTTTTTTCTTTTCCATATTCTTCCAGGTTTTTTTTCTTCCATTGAGTAACACCATTCTCAGCTGTTTCAAAGATAATTCTGTTTTTGCATGGGAATTTGATACTCTTCACTGTAAATACCAGTTGCCAGCTCCTGTAGAAGGTTCTCTGTTATTTTATAAGGTGTTTGCAGTTACCAGGTAAATTGCTATTTTAAACATTCTAAAGGCAGACTATAAAAATTGTGGTTTTAAACAGGTTCTCTTTGTTTTTTTTGTAATATTTTGTGGAAGTATTCAGCTATATACAATGATAAGCTTTTGAACTCTGCTGTGACTGATATTTTCAGCAAGAATCAATAGCAGTTTTTAGTATAGTCCCATAACTGTTGAAATAAATTAGGTTGATTTTTAGTGACCACTAAAATAAGGTTTAAACTATCCTTTACCAAAGCAAATTTTATTATTTAGGAGCTATTTTATTCTTTCAGGAGATTATCACAGGAATAATGGCTGATTCAAAAGTGATTTGAGGGCATAGAAAAAAAGTGAACAATCTCTCTTTTTAGCTAACACCAATTTAAATTATAGTATGCTGATGGAAACTTTACCTGTGATCCAGGGATAGTCGGACTTTGGTAGCTGGTGGGAAATCAAATCATCTTCACTTATGGTGTTTGGAATTAAAGCAGTTGATAAGAATAATCCAGATGCCTGAGAAAGTGCGAGCTGTCCGTCACCTGGAATTCCTCCCTGACAGTTTTGATGGGGGTTCCAATCAGGTCAGTTCTTTCATAAAGCTTAAGACAGGAGTATTTGGTTAGTGGATTCAACACTTATACTTGGAAGGCTTTGGGGGGGCACTGGGGGTACAGGGGTACATGATGCAAAAGGAAAGTGACTGTGCTGAATCTTTGCTCAGTTGCTCTGTTAGGTTAATGGAATGTTGTTGCTGAATTGGGTATTCTACTTGGTTTTACATTGGCAGTATTAATGGATGAATCCTGTTAACTTATAGGTCCTTGGAGTGTTAAGTCAAGATAATATTATGAGATTTATCAATATAGAAACATGCAAACTTCTTTTTGACATTGGGAGTGCTGAAGAGGGAATTAGTACAGCAGTGATTAGCCCCAATGGACGGTATATTGCCTCAGTAATGGAAAATGGAAGCCTTAACATATACAGTGTCCAAGCTTTGACTCAAGAAGGAAATAAGGTAGAGTATTTTACATTTCTTAAAACAGCAGGAAGTCCCCTTAACGATGATATTTGTCTGCATATGTTCTGCATCAGCAGTAGTTTGCAGACATGTTGACGTGCTGTATTTAACAATAAAAAATAAGAAAAAGTGATTTGTACCGTTTCCTTCATAGTTCCTCCAGCCTATCAGGTAACTTGATGTTTTTAAGGTATATATATCACTGTGCTACTGGTGTTGGAAGGGGGAGATGGTATTTCTTTCTATAGCAATTTGTAGGCATCAATTTCTTTTTGTAATGGTGTTTTGGAGGAGATGGAAACAGAATAATTGTGCCTCTTCCGTTCCATTTCCTATAGGAAATGTTTTGCAACTGATGTTGTCAAACTGTGAGCATGAATGGTGTTTTTGTTACTGTGATTTTGTTCTTCTTACTGTGTTATTGGATACCAGTACACATCATTTATGCCACAATCATGCACTGCTAATCCTTCCTAAGTAACAAACATTCCAAATACCAGTTCTTATTTTATTACATTAATTTATTAATGGGAGTCAGCTTTCTAAATACAGAATTCCATATATCTTTAATCATCATGTCTTTGAAGTAAACAGTAACCAGCTCTGGATAATGACGGAGCTGGAGCTGAGGAAGGATATGTAAAGATGTCACACGCATTCCATTTACACTTTTGCTGACGGTTTGACATGAACTGGGATATCCACTTTGTCACTTGCTTTCACAATCTCCAGCATTGACTTAATTAATACCTCTCTGACACTGAAGACTAATTAAAGTTTGTAAAGGTCTTCTGTATTCTTTTAACTGGTGCTATAGAAATGCAAAGTATTTTAATGACATTGAGAAACACACTAAAGTAAATAACCTGAACAGTACATGATACACATCTATACTATCCCAATTATATTTTTACTGTTTGCTAGGCAAGGAAATAACATGATGTTTGAGTTAGCTTGGAAGCTACATAAACCTTATCATAGTTAGAGCATTTTTATTCATGGACATTCTTTTTCAAGAGTATACAATCTATATCTGTTTATTTACAGTATAAATGTGTTCCTAGTCTTTTTATGGCCCTCAAACTCAAAAATGTGGCATATAAAATAAACAACAAATTATATTTCTGTGTAATCTGTCTTACAAGATTTTAACCAAGGTATTTGCACTTAATACTAGCCTCCACCATTCATGTTCAAAGCTGTAGAAGATGGGCCCAAGCACATATCAGAGGCAAATAAACTAATCACAAAAGTGACTTCAGGAAGGTCAGAGGGGCCATGGAAATCCAAACAAAGCAAAATTCAAAGCAGATTGCTAAAACTGCAAGCAAATACATCACTTGAAAATAAAGAGGTAGGCATAAGTTGCAAATATTTTGTCCTTCACTCTGCAGTGTTTGTATTTCATTGCCATTTGCTTTTAAAAATAAATTCAGGCACTGATGCGCTTGGATATATGAGCAGAGGAAATTAAGGAAATTGATTAAGAAAATTTTAGTACCATTTTCTCTCTCTATTTAGCACATACTCCTACAGTATGTGACACAGCCAGAACTGCCTCCAGTCTGGGGTACCTCTGCAGTTGTTCAAGCAACTTGTGACACATTTGGTATTTGCTAGATCTGGTCTCCTTCCCTGCAGAAAGCAAACTGGCAGCTCTAAAATGTCTGCCTAGAATCCATTTCCTTTTTTTCTTAATTATTTAGAATATCAATTATTGTTACATTTATTCCCCTCTGTCATCATGGTGTCATTTTCTCTCTCTGTCTTTATCTCATACCTTTTATGCGTATGTACATGTGTATATATACATATATAAATATATATCTATTCCTGTTTATGTGTTACCATATGATCTTTTTTTATGTTAGTATTCTTTATGGTTTGCTATATCCATCATTTAATAGTACATAGTTCAGTCAGTTTGGGTCTGATCTGCTTCTGACTGAAATCAGTGGCATCTGTTCGTTGAGTTCAGGAGACAATAAATGATGTTGTGAATTACCTTTTTGTTGTTGAAGTTCCTAGGACTATGTAACAGACAGCAGTATACATTTGATTTTTTTTTTTGACACTATGTGATAAAGTTCAGTACTTAGCCACCCTCATTGATTAGAGTGCAAAGAAAGAGAAAATGGTTACATTTATTGTTGATCCCCTGTTTTGTAGAACGAATTACCAGGTGGATTAAACAAGAAACGTCTGCAGACCTTACTGAAAGGGTTTGGAGAATATCCAGCTAAGTACAGGTATTTTTTGTGTGCATGTTCATGCTTGCACAAAATAAAATTGCTTGTGTTTACTGGCCTATGAAGAAGAATTTCCTTGACTAAGGCTGCATTTTAATTGCAGGATGTTTGTTTGGCGTTCCTTATTACAACTTCCTGAAAACCACTTGGCATTCAATAGCCTGATAGACAGGGGAATCCACAGTGCATTCGTAAATATTCAGAAACAGTATCCTATCAAAAGTAGGAAACTGCTGAGAGTTCTACAGAGGTAAAATATATATTTGTATTTATTTAAATATTACAGATTTTTATTTTCATATAGTCATCTGAAATGTGTCCAGTAGCTGGAATCATCTGTAGGAAAAATTCTGAAATGACACAGTAGTGCCCTCATGCAGTTTTGTTTTGGTAACTCATACAATCCTGCATCTGTCTTGAAGTTCAAAATCTTTCTATGTTGTGGTTGTAAAATACATATTATATTTTTGTTTGATTTTGGATCAATATTTTCTACACCTTTGTTTGGCTCTGTGTACAGGACCTTGTCGGCTCTAGCTCACTGGTCTGCTATCTTTGCTGAGACACCCTACTTGCCTTTGCTAGCATTCCCATTTGTAAAGTTATTCCAGAACAACCAGCTGATCTGCTTTGAAGTTGTTGCTACAGTAGTAGGTAAGCAATGATTTTAGAAACTCAAATATGCTGCAACATGTTTAAGCTTTCTAATTCAAAAGAGCTTTTTCCTGCTGAAATGAGTAAGGTATTGCCTTATTTAGAGGTCACCAGGGTGTTACCAGGAATTATCATGGAGCTTAAAACAAAAACCTCAAAATATGAGACTTCTTTTGCAATGTTTCTAGCAAAAAGTTAGCAGTTTTAACAGTGTTTGTAAAATCTAATTGAAATGCAGCTAGCATTTGCAAACTGAAATGTATCTAGTATAATTATATCATAATAATTAAGTCTCTGAGACATGGGAAGAGTAATCACAGCCACCCACCCCACCTGTCACCTGCTCCCAGTCAACAGGGAATGATCTCTCAATGTTTTACTCTGTTTAGTTGTCCTGAGTATGTGGTAACTCAAAACTAGACATTTGTCTGAACACTGGCTGTGGCTGTCTTCTGAAGAAACATTCTAAATTAAGTGCTTTCCACTTAAATTAGTTGTTGCAGCTGATGCTAAGTCTACAGAAGATATGTGCTGCCAAGCATGCATACCCACTTTGCAACCAATGCTCTGTTGTTGAATAAGTATCCAAGTTTACAGAAATTATTCTTAGTACATTGAAAATTACTTGATCCAGTCTGTAGTTTTGTGAGACAGAAATACTGGTTGAAGTATTGTCACCCTAGGACAAGTATTCCTGTCTGCCTCCCATGCCTTAGTCCCACAGCTCACAGATTTTTTTTCTTCACTTTATATTTGAGCCAGATTAGTTCTTCAGTCTGGTTCACAGTGTACTGACACAAAAACTCATGCCAGTGCAGCTGGAGGAGTAGTGTACTGTGGGAATGGTTTAGGAATACTTGGAAAGAGAAGAGCTGGGAGTACCTTAAATAGGTTTTGTTGCCTGAAACAACATAAATGCATCAGCTTTATAACCAAACTTCAAGGTTGTCATGAGTCTTTCACTCTGGATGACAGTGGATTGTGTTCAGCTTCTTGTTCTCTTTCAGTTAATTTTTGTCAGCACTGGTTTGAGTACTTTCCCAATCCTCCAGTTAATGTCCTTGGTATGATGGAAAATGTTTTGGCACATCATGACAAAGAACTACTTCAGCATTTAATAAAATACAATGTGACTTCACAGGTAATAGTCTAAACAGCTTTTGTATACAAAAATATACTGCACTGAATAATAGTGTGCTAGTCTTTTATTTTGATGTATTTCTAGTTTGGGGGGGGGGTTTATTAAATAATAGTGAATTACGTGGGAGTGTAAAGAATATATTGTTTTCCTGTTGTTTTTCCTTGTCCATGATCATATACATGCTACTTTAGTTCTTTAGAAGTTCTTTGCTTTCAAGTCCACATTGCTTAAAAATTTACTCATCATCAAATTATAAATGTACCCTTTTTTAACATGGACATAAGTGTGATGAATTAATTTTGTAATCCCTGTTTATCATTAGGGATGATTTTAGCTTCAGAGATCTAAGCAGAACATTTAGACATGCAGTGAAATAAGAAATGTATTTGTAATCACCCCAGATTAACTTTGAATGTTTAGAGTGGGTGATGAAACTTATCTTGAAATGTTCTGGTTTATTTCCTCTTTCTTTCATAAATTATTAGATTCTTGGTATAAGGCAAGAAAAATATTACTTCTTTAAAAGAGATCGTAAACTTGTTCTAATGGATTATTTTGTCAATTTTCCCAAATAATTTAGGTTTATGCGTGGCCTCTCCTAGAAACACTATTATCTGAGGTTCTAACAAGAGAAGAATGGCTGAAAGTCTTTGACAATATTTTCTCCAACCATCCTTCATACTTTCTAATGATTGTCATTGCCTATAGTATATGTTCCAGAGCTCCCTTGCTCCACTGTAATCAAGCTGCAGATTTTGAGGTAAACATCTTCATATTTAAGTCAATCATGTAGAAAAGAGGTAAAAATATTGTATTTGTTGTTAGACAGAGGAAATCCATTTCCACATTAATATCTGGTACTTGACAAATACACAATAAATGAGTAAAACACGGAGCAGTTTCCTGCTGTTTCATGCAAGGAGAACTTTAAAAGCTTTCATAAACTTTCTAATGTCACTAAAAGCCATTTTTAAAATTTCAGTAGTTCATCAAGCACAAAATAATTCTGTCTCTTTTTTGAGGATCTAGTATGGACTTCTGCCTCTGGAGACAATAATTCTGTGATGTTGCTTCATTATCCTCTTGTCAGATTTTCAAAATTAGGCAGTATTATTGGATGTTCTCTGAAGCAAAAGTAAAATGTTTCCTTATATATAGTGTTCCATGAGAAGAGGCTTCGTTTTCTTATGAAAGTATCTCTGCAGGCAAACAAAGGATTCCACCTCTAAAATGTGCTTATGAGCAGTCAGTTTAACTGACATCAAGCAGATAACACTATTGCTATGTTTAACAATGACCATTTAGAGATTTTCTTGGTGGATAAGATCTTTGACAGGAAGAATAGTCCTGCAAGAGGAGCAACTTCTGAGCTTCATGGCTGAACACTGAAGGTTGAGGCAGTTTTATCCAGTTAGGAGTTACTGTTGGACACTATAAATTGACACCCAGCTTCCCAAATCCCTTACACAGCTGCCATTTGAAGAGAAGGTAAAGAACCACAGCATCCTTTCCCACCTTGAGGAAGTTTGGCTCAAGTCACTTAAGCTGGTGATGTTTTATGAATTGATAGGGAAAACTTTAAAAACTTTTTAAATTAACTATTGAAATACAGATCTTGCTGATTTTCCAGATTATTCCCAAATATGTGTAATAAAAATAAATATATATTTATGTAAAAATACATAAAAGTGCATAATCTTGTGTAGAATGTAAATGGCAGCATGTCTCTTACAGTATTTCTTTCATCATCGTAACAACGTGGACATTAATGTTGTGATTAAGGAAGCCTATCATCTTATGGAGGCTACACCACTGGATATCCATCCACAACATATGCTTGATGACTTCACTCCACTTACAAAAGGACAGTACCCTGTATTTAATAAATATCCCACGTTCATTGTGGATTACCAAGCTCAGGAATGGCAGAAGATCAGACAGGATGAAATTGAATATTTGCGAGAGAGGTATTAGTGGGAAATTGAAGACAGTCTCAGATCGGGTGGACGTAATTGCCTTTGTATGTTGTAATATGTATGCTTGTGAAGAGAGAGAAGAAAATTCAGGAAAAAGACTTTAAATAGCTGCTAAAGGTTGAGAGTTACTTGATTTGATATGTTTTTGCATTAAATCATTAGTCTTTAATTAAAAAAAATTTGCTAATTAGCAGAAGGTATTGGGCCACAGGTCACCAAACCTGGAAGCTCATAGCCAGAGCCTAAACCTCTGTTGACGTTGTGCACGCCCAAGTTTTGAGGGGCCAAGGAGTTCTTAGTTTCCTGTTGAAATCAGTGGGTACCATGAAGCCAAGGCACCCTTAGAAACCAGTTTTTGTTAAGAATGAGAGGAGTGAAGTACCTGCACTCATCTGTAATGCCCTGTTGTCTCTAACAGTCGATATGGCAACTCTTCCTCATGCAGTTTGTCACTACGAAGGGAATGCCATATTCTTTCATGTCATCTCGTTTCAGCAGTTCTTTGCTAGTACCTGTCATCAATTTCAAAGTAATCAAGCAATTTCTTGGTATTTGGTTTGAATGATTAACATGTGACTTCCTTCCATGTAGACAATTAGCACATGAATCAGAAGCCAAAGCACAGCAACAGAAAGCAGAAGATGAAGCCTGGTATAGAAAGCAGAAATTACTTCGAGAAGCTGAAGAACAGAGGCGAAAAATCCTACTGGAAGAAGAAGAGAAGTTGGCAGAACAGAGGCAGAGGTATTAGAATATAGGAAGCATTTGGGGTCTGGCTACTGTAGCCTGCTATTACAGTTTTAACCACAAGTAAAGGAGAAATAACCACTAATTTGTATAAATTGTAATGTGGGATAACTGTGGTCTGGTGGGTCATATTTTGGTGTGGGAATTAAGTGATCTGGGTTGTATTACTACCTCACCTGTTACTCCCAGGAGGGAATACAGCAGATTAGAAGTCAAGTCACTTCATATTTTTGTCTCAGCTCCCACCTGGGTTGTTCAGATTGGGAAGTCTCTTAAACAGTCAATTGCTGTGTGTCTGCACAGTGAGACTTCAGACTTGCATTGTGGGCAGACCCACACAGCAGATATGAGAGTCACTTATAGGATCAGTGACTGTACACAGTCTTGGATTTCTAGTGGCTCTAGAAAAACAACTGCTTTGTGTATCAATTGATAAGCAAAGAGTTGTGATAGTAATGAAGCTAAACTTTAAGTTTGTATATTTTGCAGTTGTGAAGGTTTAAGGTTCAACATCTCCCTAGTTTCTTAGATGAACTGCAGGTAATCATGGAATCATTTAAGTTGGAAATTAACTTTAAGATTATCGAGTCTAACAGTTAACCTGGCACTGCCAAGTTCACCACTAAACCATGTCCCTAACCACCACGTTTTTGAGCGCATCTCCTAAACCTCTGTAACCTACAGGTTTTTTTAAAGAGGACAGCAAGCCTTTATTGACAAACTAGTCCTTGAGTTTGTGGTTTTGTTCCTTGAAAGAGTTTGATATTTACCAAATAAACTTGGGACTAATTTTGTGCAGCAGGACGTACCAGGACATTGGGAGTTATTCTAAGGAGTAGTTTCCAGTTTTAGATCCTAGCAACATTAAGCTAGTAATTATTAAAGTGGAGCAGAAACAGGGCACAGACTTCAAAGCTTAACTGGAGATATTGCCATTAGAAGACTTGTGTCTGTGAATTTAATTTTGTCTCATAAATGAAAACTGGACGATTTGCACGAATGAAGGCAACTGTCCTAAGCTTTGTTAAGCTGGAGATGAGCTCACAGTAATTACTGGCTAACTGCATTGCATGCTTGTGCTCTTTGGAACTGACTTTTTATATATACAGTATTATTTCTGTTACTTGTTTATTTCTATTTATTTTGGCTTTGAAGGCTTGCTGCTGGGAAAAGAGAACTGAAAATAAAGGAACTGCAACTTTTAGATGCTTCAAGAAGGCGTTTTCAGAACTACCAACAAGATCAGCTTCAAATGAAACTGAAACATCTCGATGATGAAATTGCAAGAAAGGTTGAGTATTGCTCAAGCAATTCTTTTCTATAAGGCTTAATAGGGAAAATAAGCAAGGAAAAAATGCATAACTAAAATTTTTGTTGATATACCATGATTTGTGAGCCCAGAGATGTATTTAGCATGAGGTGGACTGCTTTAAGTGGTAAATGCATAATTTAACAGTTTTATTTGGCACTTAGTATGTACCACTGGCTTGCTTTAACTGGCAAAATTCCTGAGAAAAGCCAGATTCGCCTGACTAGTGGCCGTGTTGAAAAATGTAATGAGCTCCTTAAAGGGCTAGTGAATTCTCAGCTGTCTGTGGGCTGTATGTCCAGATTGCAAATTAACTCTGCCATTGAGTGAGAGGCAGTGGCCTCTGGCCAGGCCTGGCTCTTCTTCCAAATCACTAACCTGGGCACCATGGCATGCAAGTGCTGAGAATGGAAGCTTTTGCAACTCATGGGCACGAATTGAGCCTTTGCAGGGCTATTCCTTGTGTCTCAGCAACACATTTTGCAAAGCACAGTGCAGCTGGGTGGTTGTTTCTGCTGTCAGGGCACTGTAACACTCTTTAGCTCCAGCTCAGCACAGGTTCTGCCAGATGCAAAGCAGCCACTTCCCCTTCTGCCTACTGTCCTCCACAGCATTCTGGCTTCAGAGACTCCTTACTTGATTCAGGGCTGCATCTGACAGGTTTTTAGTATTAGTTCAAGGCTGGTATTTCCCTAACATAGCTTGGCTGGATGCAGAACTCTTCCTATGCCTCTTTTCCACCTCACCCTGTGCTTTTGTTAATGCAGTCTTTTCCATTCTTTGTATGACAGAAAGTCAACCGGAACTAAGGGGCATAGGGGTTTTAATATTCTTATTGATAATGTTTTTTTAAAGCAGAAGAATTTCTTTACTGTATTTTCGTGTCTTTCTCTTCCCCACAAGGCATCTATGAGAGAGCAGGAAACAGCTGCTGCTGTTCAAGATATAGAACTACAATGGATGGAACTTGAATCACAAAAACAACTTTTTGAACAGGTAATTATTGGGGAACTATACTAAATATAAATATTTAATGGTTCGTCTTTTGAAGTTCTTGGATTTGGTTGTGTTCATTCAGCCAGACCTTGTGAGGAGAAAGAGGGCCTGCTTTTTTTCTCTTTAATAACTTTTTTTAGAATAAGTCCTCTGTTGATAAAAGCATTAACACAACTCACTGTTATTTTGGGGATAACTCATATCTTCCCCATTTTATTCTTCTCCTGTGCTGAGGTATCATTTGGTTGCTGCAGGGTTTAGCTGTGGGCTCAGCTGCTTGAGGGAAGTGAGGAAGATGTAAATAAGAAATAAGTGTATAACAATGTGTTCCTGATCCAGAAACTCCCACCTTTTCATCTGTGATATCCAGACATATCTGCATTTTCTAGAGAGAACAGTATAGCAGATTGATGAAGGTAGATGAAAAAATGTCTAGTTGCCAACAACATCATTAAGCAAAAAGGAGTAGATGGTTCATCAGGAATGTGCAGTTCCTTTCTGAAATGACTGATTTTTCAGAAATCAGTAATAAACTGCTTTAATCAGTAATTCTGTCTGAAGTTAAATTTTAGTTAAATAGAAATGACTGCAAAGCAAGGATGCCAATGGAAGGCTTTAGAAATGTTCATTTTGATTAAATACTCAGTTAAGTGTTTAGAAATCAAAGCTACATGTACCCATCTTGAGTATGTGTAGATCCAGTGGAATAAAGGAGTAGACATCCAGCTCTCTGACCCTTGTTTTGAAACCTTTCAGCTTATATTTGGGTTTTTAAAGGTTTTGGTCATCAACTTTTTATAATCCATACTGAGCATGACTGGGCTGAATTTCTGTTAGCATTTATTTATTCAATACACAGCCAACTGTATTGTGGCTACATAACACAAACCAAGCTATGCTCATTTGTATTCCAGTACATGTAAAGTCAGCTCTCTAAAGGAACTAATTCTACAGTGATCATCCTCTCTAGGCTAGAAAGGTAGCAATTATTTAAGTAGCTGAGGATCTCTGTTTGCCCACAAGAGTCTGTGCGGACAGGCTTTCCCTGCACTGTTCACTGCCGTCAGCAAGGGTCCCTACTCCAGCTTCAAAGGATATTGACTTTGCCTCAGTTGCTCAGTAGATTCCTACAGGCCTGGAAAGGGACTATAACTTTTGCAGAAAATTGTGTAGATGTGCCCTTGGGAAAGTGAAGAAAAGGTGGTAATCTAAAATGCTGTTTCTAGATCTGCTGCTGGGTTGTACTACTTCGGCAAATCACCTCTGTCTTCAAGCTGCAGATGTGTTTATTACAAGTCCCAGAGCCATGAAACACAGTTTATAGCTGTGAAACATTCTGGGGTTTTGGCTGAAATTTGCCATAAATTGCAGAATATTTTCATGATTAATCTAGTTCATTTAGGTTGGAATTCTGCTTTTATTCGCCACAGTAATCTGGAGAATGGAATTACATCCCCTGTCAAAACTCAGGCCAGTGTTGAGTGTTGTGACTCATGCTTCATCTAGTTCCAAGTGGATAAAACACCAGGGTCTATGACTTTCTTGGACAGTTATGAGATGTAGTGGGATGAGATGTGTGGATATATTCAAATACTAGTTTAATGAAATTTTAATAAATGTTAAAGAGATGGAATTACCAATGTGAGCTAGTAGCTTAGCAACAGTAATTTTTGTTTGTGTGCTTGGCAGCATCTAATCAAAGACCAGGAGGCAGTTACAAAGGAAATGAACGAAGACATGGAAGCTCATCAAAGAAAGGTGGATCTGGAAGATCAACGTGTTCAGAGATTGATAGAAATAGATAGAGAAGAAATACAGAAAGCACATACAGTAAGATGATTAGATCTTACTTAACGTGTTCTGGGGAGTCAATATGCTAAGTTATACAAGTAGTACTGGTTAATAGTATTTTGACTGTAATTAACTAGTTCAAGTTAATATGGAAATATTTTCTAAAGAAATCTAATTTCTAGGTACCTGCATTAATAGATTAAGATTTCATGTTTAAAGTTTTGAGATTTCTAGAAATCTGACTGAAGTGTCCAAACTGCCGCATAATTTTGAAATTCTCTGGACCTGCCAGAAATATTAGCTTTTTTTTATTATTATTATTATTACTTCTCAAAACTTAGAAAGCATGTGAGACTCAAAAGTGCTTTTCAAAACAAGTCATCCTCCTGTTAAGGAACATGTTTTGTTTGTAACCATAACGAAATAAAAGATAGCCTCAAAGGAGATTTCAGTTGGTAGTACTTGGCAGGAAATTCAGCTGTAGAAGCTGTCTTCTAGATCACAGTAATGAATGTGTGTAGCTTGACATTAGGAATTGCTCAGATTTTCATGCTCAAAACTTGTAACTGCACAGTTGGAAAAATAGTTGCAGCTATCCCACTGCCCATATGCTTGGCATCTGCATTTGTATATTGTCTAGAAATAAACATATGGGTTTGAATTTTTGTAAACAGCATTTGATTTTTGGAAGCAGATGGATGTGGGTGAAAGTATTGGCATTCAGGTATCAATCTTATGTCAGCTGCACCTGTTAGTGAGTGGCTGTAGCAGGGACATCTGACAGGGATACTGGAGAACACCTCAGTTTGTCTTGCCTGATCTGTAGGTAAGGCTGTGCAGTTGGAATAGACTGAATTTCTGGTAAGAAATGTGTTTTATTAGGTGGCTAAAGAAAATTTAGCCAAAGCTGAGCAGAAGCACATTGACACCAACCAGAGGCTGCAAGTGCAGCAGAGGTTCAGGTGTGATGACCAGGACCGGGAGAAGTGCTACAGAGGGATTGTCAAGCTCCTGCAGGACAACAGGGTGAAAGAAGCTGAACTGCTGAAGGCTATGAGGGAGACAGAAGAAAAAAAGGTATTTGCATAATTTCTTTTTCTAAGTGAGCCTGGCAAAATATAACTGTCTTTTGCCTGTAACAGGGGGTGCAGAAAGTTGAAATGTATTAAGAGAAATATTTTGTTAGAACTCTTCTTTCTGTTTTGACTGGAAGTTTCTGGAAGCACAAGAGTGAATTGGTAAGGATGTTTTAGCCTTAGGAAAGCATATTCCTATTTCTGTAAGTTCCTCTCATTTTTATTCTCTGACCCAAGACTTTTACCTTTCTCCAGATGTTTGAATGAGACATGTTTCAAAATGAAACCTTCACA
Organism: Hylia prasina; assembly: GCA_013397195.1. Classification (NCBI taxonomy): domain Eukaryota; kingdom Metazoa; phylum Chordata; class Aves; order Passeriformes; family Sylviidae; genus Hylia; species Hylia prasina. The sequence continues at coordinate 736,421 of VYXD01012568.1, read as the reverse complement.
GAGCTGACTAACATATTTAGGGTGAAGTGTATAATCTGTAATAATCCAGATGGTTCTATTTGTTGCTTTTTCCTTGCAACACACCTGTTGAAGACATTTAATCTCTCTGCTGCACAGTGGGAAGATGTTGTACACAGTAAAGCTCAACTGGAGGAGGAGCAGAAGGCGGCTGCTGCTGCAGATGGGCACAGGAAGCAGTTCTTAGATGACAAAATGAACGATGCACTAGAATTGGCTGAGGAGCTGCAAAGGGAAGATGGTTGTTTTGGTGAGCATGTAGATAATACAGTTCTGTGTGGATGTCGGCAGGAAGCGTTCAGCGACTGAATACAAATGAACTGTCCAATACTGGGGATAAACTTAGGCATAACTCCTTCACTAAGCACTCCGTAAATGCTTTTTGGCAATATCCTTTCATGAAACAGATACATCTGTTTTCCAAGGCCAGACTTGGAAAAAAGTCTCAGTTTAATATCTATCAAATGCAGCAATATAAATGGTATTTTTGGTAGGAGTACAGGTTTAGCTCATCTTAAAACAATAGTAAAATCGCATCCATTAGGAATTTTCTGTCAAAATAGTGTTGTCCTGTGATGACATAAAGTATTAGATCAAGAAGTGGCTTTTCCAAGTGTTTATTAAAAAAACAAACAAACAAACAAACCCCAACATATTTATGTGCTTCCAAAATTGGCCAGTACATCCTTCTCAAGTGCTGCATTTGTGTGGTTTTGCAGGTATTTCTCCTATCCCCCCACCATACTTCTAAAGCTCACATAAAATTAGTGATTAATATTAGGGTTAGGTGATTAGTACTGCTTTGGGCAAACTTTTTCAGCCTTTTTCCTTATTTACCTAATGTTTTAGTATGGAGTAATTTGCAACTGTGCATAATTAAAATGGGTGGCTCCTAAAACTACAAGCATGAGTAGCCATATTCCATATGATCTTAGTGGCCTATTTGTCAGAAGATAATTATATAGGAAGAAACAGATGTAATTTCTTAAAGAGCTGTAATTTTTTAAAGGAAATTTTAAGAAATTAATGAAATTAAAGAGCTGTAATTCCTTAAAATGAAATGCAGTGATGAATAGCTTTGACCCAAAGAGTAGAAACATTGACCTCTAATTCTGAGCAAATTGCACTTGCCATTAAGTGGGGTGGGTGATTGTTCTAGCTTTGCTTCCTAGAGAAATACTGTTTTACCCCCAGCTAGAAAAATTTGCTAGGAACTGCAATATTTTTAATTTACAAAGAGCCCTTCTTTCCATTTCCCACAGAGAAACTGCACAACTTAAAGGCCAGGTGTACAGAGAGAGGGGTAGAAGTCCAGCAGGTGCCAAAGTCTGGAAGCATCTGTCTCAATGATTTGTCTACATTAGCATCATCACCACACAGTAAGTTTCTGAGTTAGGAGTCTCACATTTGGTTTCCGAGCATTGGTGGAACACCTGGCTGTGTGATTGAGTCATTAGTTGTGTAGGTGTTTAGTGGATAGTAATCCAGTTTATTGTTGTGTTCTCTTTCACACCTGCAGAAAATGTCTTTGCTACCAAGGGTGGCACAAGTAGGAAGTGCCTGAGGTGTGTCACATTATGAGAGTGGTCCTAGTAAACCTCAGCCTAGTTTAGTTGCATTCTGACCTGATCATCTTGCCCATGCTTTTCCGGTCTTCATAGCTAATTATGATTTGGGAACATTGACAGGATGTAGAGCTGTCTTTCATCAAAATCTGACTGGGAATCATAGTCAAGAATTAGTCTAATTTCCTCTGGTCTGTCCTAGCTACTCTGGCAGTGAAAGCACAGTTTAAATTCCAATGCACTTCATGTACAAAAGTCTGCAGGCAACAGGAACCTCTGGACCTGCTGTAGCCCCCATTAGCATCTGACCTGATAGGCAACAGAGGCACTGCTTTCAAAGAACTTGCTCTTGCAGTCTGAGGGCTGCCTCACATCCAGTGGTACTGAAAAACAGCATTTCTCTGCCAGAGATGTCTGTTTTCCAACAGGTATTTGTAGTGTTCATGGAAAACCAAGCTGCAATGTTAAGCTTCTTGCACTTCCATGTCTTTAGACAGAAGACGAGCAGAACTGGCACGCCGGGAGCGGGAGCTGATGGCAGAAGTCTGGCAGCTCAGACGAAGACTCACCTCACAGGCCCAATCCAGGCACCCTCCAGCTCCTTTCCCAGCTACAACATCATCACCTTGAGATGATTTGCTCTGGACCTCAGCTGTACTTTCAAATTATTAATCAGTGAAAAGCTAAATATGTATAGTGTGATTCAGGATGGATCATAGACTGTTTATTAAAGGCTTTTGGAAATATTTTTATATAAGAATAAAATCCGAGCTAGGAAATACATCTTTTGTTTGTAACTTTCTTGTTGTTTTTTACTTCTAAAATAAACTCATTTTTTTACCATTAAGTTACTGAGTGTGCAGTATTTGTATACTTCATTTTTTTCTGGTGGCTGCCCTGACTTGAAGAAACAAACCACTGTTAAAATGTTGGTTTTGTCAATGATGAGTAAGTGGAATTCTACAAGTTGCAGCAGGGAATTTTGCAATTAGAGAAAAAAATCCTTTCCAGAGAGAGCCAAACATTGAAACCAAGGCCCAGAGAAGGTGTGGAGCACATGATGCTGGAGATGCAGGTACTTGCTACACATATTAGCAGGTTCATTTCATGAGAAAGAATGGGAGAGAGGATCTAAACAAATACCTTGCTCTTCATAGTGCTTGTACTGATGGCTAATGCTTTTGACCCAAGAGTCAAGAACATTATGTTGTGTTACAGTAAAAAAGAATAGGGCAAAGTAAATTAAAGTGAATCATCCACAGTGCTGATACAGGGGTAGACTTGGCCCTGTGAAAATACCAGGACTGGGATCTTAATTTGTTCTGCTTCCCCTGGGGTTTTGCTGGTGCTTTTTGGGGCAGCAGTATTGGAGCAGGACTGCTCGTGCTGGCCCTGGGGGCTGAGGCACTGGGCAGACCAGGATGATACCTCTAACCAGCATCTTTTTGTCACCTGGGGCTGGGAACAGTCTCTGCTTCTTGTTAAATTACATGAAAACCTAAAAGCACAAAGGTGCTTGGTTATCCTTACCTTAGCATCCTCTGCATTTGGAAGTAGAAACACATGAGCAGCAACCAGGATCCATGGAAATCTCATTGCAGCCCTCAGCAGTGTGGAGAAGAGGCATCATCCCTTTCCAAAGGGGGGAAAATGCAACAGGCCAGGATCTTCTTGGAGGCAGAGAGAGTAGATGAGAAAAATTGTATTTTTCTGATGATTGTCTTGGAGTTTACATATTATTTCTATATCTAAAGGGAAAAAATAAACCCTCTGAGGTTTGGGCCTGCACCGTGGGCTGTATGTGTATGTGCTTATGGTTTGTAAAAACGGTAAAGCTGTAAATGCACATAAACTGGAGCGTTTCTCACAGGCAGGGCCGGTGTCCGTAGGTGTCCCCACAGCAGCTCCTGGGCCCTGCCCGCAGCCTGACCCCGGGTGTGCCCCCTGCCCACCGCAGGAGCCATTTCCCCCTCCCCGCACCCCTGTATGGGCTCGCAGACAGCCCAGAGGCTGAAAAACGGCTGCCAAAAGAAACAATTGCAGAACTTATTGCCGCGAGCCCCGCGCCGGGAGACACAATCCCTTCAGCTGCGGCTGCCGCTTGGGAAAGCACAAGCACGACTTGGAATCACCGATCGGCTCAGAGCGCGGTGTTGCGCGATCTTGTCGCTGCTAAAAGCGCGGGGGGAAAGACGGCCGAGAACAAAAGCGCTGCCCGCCTTTGCCCCGTGTGAGGATCGAACTCACGACCTTCAGATTATGAGACTGACGCGCTACCTACTGCGCTAACGAGGCGGCTGAAACGAGTTCTTCCGTGAGGGTACTCGACCCTGCCGGCGGCCTCGCTCCCCGCCGGCGCCACGGGACAACTCGGCCCGGCCCGGCCCCTCCTCCGCCCGCAGCGCTCCCACCGGGCGGGATCCTGCGCTGGGCGTGCGGGGGCTCGGAGTGACCTGTGGCACCGCACGGTGGGTGACAGCGGGGCTTCGCTACGGTGACAGTGTAAGGCCCCATAGTATAACCTGAGAGGAGCCCCGCCGTGCCCACGTGGGGGACCTGAGGGACATCGCAGTGACCACGGGAGATCCTGGCCGAGGAGGGGAGGGCTGTCCCTGGCCCCGATCGGCGTTGGCAGGGCATAGTCCTGCATGTCAGAGTAATTAGATGGCATCATTTTCGGCCTAATTGCGCAGAACAGGTCAGGAGATAATTAGTGACTTTCGGCCGCGTCTGGCAGCTGCGGGCGGATGTTGGGGGTGGAGGGAGGGACGGGGTAGTTTTTAAAATCACCCCAGAAACTCAGGACGGCCCCGCCACCGCCCCTCCTCGGCTTCACGTGGTTGCTCCGGGATTAATATCCGAGCCATTTCATCCTCTTCTGTGTTTCGTACATCTTTGTCTCATCTTTACGTGCGATTATTTTTTTTTTTTCCGCACCCCACAGGGCACCTGACATAGACGCAAAATCTGTGAAGCTGCCCTGGAAAGCTGTCCCTGAAGATACCCGTGCTCCCGAGGCCAGGGCGGCGGGACCCTCTCCCTGCCCCCCCACGGCCTCAGGGGCCCTCACAAGAGCCCCGGCCGGCACATCCCCTCCATCCCGCGCTCCCTCTGGAGCCGTGCACAGGGTGCATGGACACAGAGCTGCAGGGCGAGGGCCAGCCCACCCGCGTGAGGGAAGTGTGTCACACGTGGCGCTGCACCCAGGCACGCACACAGGTATGGACACCTCGGGCAGCTGCACCCGCCCCGCCTCTCCTCGGTCAGACCGGCCGGCCCGGCTGCCCCCGGGCTCTGGCCTGTCACCCCGCTGCAACCCGCGCCTCCATCCACCTAATGACACAGCAACAGAGCTGCCACGGGGACAACGTGACTCCAGAACTTGCAGCCTGGGAAGGGAGGGAAAAAAAAAGGAAAAAAAACCCCAGCCCTAAGTGTGCACAATCAAGTGATGAGTGTTTGTATTTCTGATGCTTTGAGGCCAGCTCACAACCCTCCCTCACGTAATATTCAGGATGTTTGGGAAGGGGTATTTTTCTTATAATAGGATGGCGTAGTCACAAAGCTTTAAAGAAGTAAGTGAGTGAATCGTCTATGGTAATAGCAACATACTCTGGACGGGGCACAGTGACGAAGTTCACATCTATTTTTAAGCCTGCCTGGCAGCATGTAGATGCAGAACAGAGCCCATGACCCTTTGTGCTGTTTTGAAGCCATGGACGTAGCTGCTGTCTCTGCTCCAGTTCAACATCAGGGCAGTTTTTTCTCCATAACTAATACTATGGGAAGACAGAGAAGCCTCAAGCTGTTTTGAAGATTGTGCAACGATGCTTGGGAGCCTACCTGCTCTTGCTTGAGTGCTTTCCTCACTCATATTTCACAGGATGCGACAGGAGAGGAAATACAATCGAATCCGACGACCGTGGTAAATTTGGCTCGAATCCCTCGTATGCCCTGGGGCTGAGGTGGGTGCCTCTCAGATAAGCAATCTAATCAGCTTTGCACTTGTGTCCCATCTGGAAACAGATTGTTGCCGGAGTACAACCACCACCTGAGAAACAAGCTTCAGGTTTGTTTTGAAGATAATTGTACAGACAAATTCAGGGAGTGTGAATTTGCCTGTGGTAATAAGATCTCTTTTATTTTTATTCATAGTTAATTCGTTCAGCCCAGGCGATTTCATGCCAGAATGCAGTCCTCAAACAAGAAAGACGATTGCACTGCCCGTGGCACGCATATGCATGGTGCCTGCCCGGCAGATCGGCTGCTGCGACAAAGAGCCATGAACCACCCCAGACATATGGGAAAGATAAGGAAGAGGCTGGAGGATATCAAGAACCAGTCCCCGAAGTTGACAAAAGTGGATTTCAGCCACAACGAAAGCATAAGATTGGCCACCGATGCCTTCTTGGATGGTGGGACAGACTCTTACCTCGCAACTCTAAGCAAAGAGGGTGAAGTGGATTTCCTCTCCTCGGAGGAAGCTCAGTACATCAAGGATAACGCCAGGGAGTCTTATTATGCACAGGAGTCCTCAGGTGCCGACGGGGCCGTGCCAAAGCAGAACGATGCCGGCTCACTCCCTTCAGGGACCTACTTCCCCACCATTTCTGACAGCAATGAGTCGGCTCTGCTCCACACATGGATTACAGCAGAGAAGCCCTATTTAAAGGAAAAATCTACCGCCACTGTGTATTTCCAAACAGAGAAGAACAGCAACATTAGGGACATCATACGCCGGTACATTCACAAGACCACTCAGGTATGAGGAGAGAATTGCTGTTCCCTCTGCTGTTGTTTCTTGCTCTTACAAGCTCATGTGAACATGATGCTTCATCCAAGTCCTGTGTATTACAGTGTAGTTTTGTTCTGCAAAGTGGCTGTGAGGAGCCTGTTGTTGAATACAGGCAGAGCTTTTTAAATTTTTTTTGAACTCACACCAACATTTTTTAATGTTGGTGGCTTAAAAAAAAAAGAATTTCCTCTTCCCTCTTGTAACCTCCCATTCACCCAGTGGATTAAATGTGCTGTAGAAAGGCAAGCTTGGCTCTGTCCCTTCTCATGTACCCCCAGCAGGATGGTTTGATCTGTTCAGACCACTGCACCATTAATGAGAATTAGGCCTAAGTGAGCTCTCAGCCATTAGGAATTGTTTGAGGGGATTTGTGGGGTATGTGGGTGAAGGGGAGGCCAAATAAAGGCAAGTCTGTCTGGAACGTCGGCAGCCAGCCCCAGAGGAAGGAAATTTTCAGAAAATAGACCTTCCATCCCTAATATGTTGCCGGTATCAGTTAAAATGTCATGTGGGCTCCTTACAGAGACTCTGCAACATAACTTAGCAGGTGGAAAAGGTGGACATGATGCCCCTGACTACATACAGGTGATGGAGGCCACAGAGAGGCCAGCCACAAGCCAAAGCCAGGCTGGGAAACCAGGAACTGAGTGGCTGGAGAGGGGACAGAAAACTTAAGTCATGTGTGTTCTAGCAGTTTGCTTGTTTTCCTGGAAAAAACAAATTGATACTTCAGGACTGTATTTACCATCATCCAGGAGTTTTGCCCTTATATAAATTCGAAGGAGCAGCAGCATTTTCACCCAGGAATGGTCAGGAGCCAAGCCAGGATGCACTAGTGCTGCCAGCACAGACTTCTGAGCCCTCTGGAGCCAGAGGATTCCTTCAGCTTTGTGGTTCCCCTGCAAGGGCAGGTGCTGGCCCTGATAACACAGATTGTAATGGCAAGGGGAAGGATCCCCGTTGGCAACTGCTCTCTCAAAGCCTACAAGTGCTTACCACACCAGGGGAATTACAGATCAGTCATTTTAAGTTGGAGGCATCAGAAAGATAAAATGTCTCTGGAATAGTAAAACAGGCATCAGATAAAATTTCAACCCAGAACAATCTTCCGTCGGAACAAGAGAAAACTTGTAGGTGAAAACCTGGGAAATGTAATATAAACCCATGGTTCACGTGGCCTTCTTAATCATCTAATTTATATTAAGAGACTGCTGAAGCAATAGTGTAAATCTGTCAACTGCTTTTTGAGCACAGTTTTCCAATGGCACCAGTTATTAATTAGCTTCTGGTAAGGGTCCATCCTGGATAGCCTAGTATTTGATATATGTGTTACAAAATTAAATAACACCATAAAGACTGTGTTAATGGATGATCTCAAACTGCAAAGGACTGGCAAGTGATACTACAGTTTTAAGACTTTCGTGGAATTGGCGCAAATCACAAAATGAAATTTGGGCAAAAGAAATGAGAAGTACTGCAAGTAAGAGAGGAAAATCAGGTGCAGAAATATAAATTGGGAACAGGAGGTGAAAAGCAGTACCAGAGAAGGGTCTGGAGCTGGGGCATTAACAGAAGTGTGGATGTGAGATATTTGACATAATAGTGCTTACTTAGCCATGGCAAAGCTCTTTCTGAAGCACCAGGCTTTAGCAGGAGGAGGAAGGTGTGGGATCCTCACTGCTCCACAAATAGTTTAAATAGTTTGGCTGCCTGAAGAGGACGCTGGCTGCACAGGATGTGCCTGGTCTTGTAGGATCTCCTCAAGGTGGTGAGGGGAATAAGCCTGCTGTTAGATGTAGGCATAGGCTTTGGAGTAAGATTGAGAGCAAGCTGGAAGCAGTTAGTAAAACAGATCTTCAGAGATTCTGTAAGTTTGTTTTCATTGAAGCTGATATCCCATGAGCAGAGTTACCAAAGGTTCCCCTCTCCAATCAGTGGAGAAACAAGCACCTCCTAAAATCAGGTAATAAGTGGGCTAAATTGACCCTTTCCATGGGCAATAGCAGACATCAAACAAGACCAGCACTTTCTAGTATGGAACTGGTTTTATATCACATTTACATTTCCCTTGATCCACACTGGCTGCAGGCTGTGCATTTAAATGGTTGTCAGGGCTTTTATGCCCAGTCCTGAGACTTTTGCACACTGTTCTGCCAGTTGTGAATTGGGGAGCATGGATGTGTGGTCAAATTGTAACAGTTTAGAAATCTGTGTTTTAAAAAAGATGGAGCTGTTGGAGTCTATCATCCCACCAACAGGGTGAGAATTTTTACAGCTAGGGCTGTCCAGGTGTAAATAATAAGAGAAAGCATCATCCAGGGATTCTTGCTGAGTGCATGTGGCTTATGATACCTAGTGAGCTGTGTGGCAAGGGCTATGGCCTTTTATTTAGCTACATCCTTTTCATTCTCTAATAAGTATTTTCGTGTATTTCCTAGTGCTGAAATCTCACCTACAAATTCATGGATCCTTCTGGGTTATATGTTGTGTGTTATATTGGCTTTATATGAGCAATAAAACAACGAGGCAACATGTTTCATCAATTTGGTGATTCAGGCACTTAGGGAGAAAACCAGAAAAAATACATATAACTGAATATTTGTGTTTATTGGAATATTTTTTAAACAAACTACATCACAATGTCCTTATCTCAACCTTAAGTTATGTAAATTGACTCTGCTAACGCCTCTGCTCTTTTTCTGAAGGTGTTAGCTATCGTGATGGATGTGTTCACAGACACGGAGATTCTTTGTGACCTCCTGGAGGCCGCTAACAAGCGCATGGTCTTTGTCTACCTGCTGCTCGATCACGGCAGTATAGATCTTTTCTCGGAGATGTGCGACAAGTTGCAAATTGCTGAGGATCTCTTCAAGGTACTGTGGCTCTGTGAAGCTCTTAGGCTGAGTTGTCTGCCTAACTGCAGGCACTCTGAGCTAGAAGCATGGTTGTGCTAGGGTCAGTCCACCACCTAATTAAAAGGAAGCAAAAGATTTCCTGGGGTACTGTTAGCACACCCAATTCCTCTTTGAAGATGCCTACGTTTTCCCATGGAGATTATAGGAAGGTAAGGCATTTCCATTAGGTCCCCAGATGAAACTTATCTTGGCCCTGAAGTCTTAAAACAGGACTCAAATTTCCCTAGTAGAGCAATCTAATATAGGCATTAGAGTTGCTTCTGTTTAATAGCTCTGCAGCAGCTGTGGTCTGGCAGCCACAGGGAGAAGGTGCACAAAACTCTTTTGCATGGCCACAGCTTGGTTGCACTGGATGGTTTCTGATGAAATGTGTTAAAGCTCTTTTAAAGATAACACCTCAAATTTAGGTGGCTGTTAGTTTAATCTGCATCTCTGTCAGAGGGAACTGGCTTTAAAAGAACCCCTCCTAGGGATTATTTCAGTTGTTACTTGAGATGCTGTAGAGCTCCTATGGTATCTCACTGGGGATGGATGATACCTCAGAAGCCACAGACCTCTGCAGTGGCAGCTGTGGGCACACAGGAGACCTGAGGGCATCTTACATGCACCAGACACCTGGTTTTCTACAGCTGAATTCCATCCCAAATATATAAAGAAGCTGAAAATAATAATGCATGTTCATAACTGTTTGCATGCCTGTAAACCCTCACTCCTAAGGAGAACAAGCCTTATTATTTATTGTAAGTCTCCTGCTACAGCACATAGGTTTCCACAACATGTGAGTCAATTCCTTGGTGCCACTTATTTACTAAGGCCTTGATTCTGCAAAGTGTGTGTAAGGACAGCAGAATCAGAGTCTGAAAGGCACCTGCTGAGGTACAGGGACAGTGCAAAGCATCCCACAGGCCAAAGTGACCTGCATCTCCCCTCACACGAGTACCTGCACTGATCTCAAAGGACAGCATTTGTCTGGGCTGCTCCAGCAGAGCAGCACGTGTGTCCTTGCAGGCCCAGGTGGACTGGAGGAGCAGAGGTTTTCCCCTGCTTGTCATGGCACAGCCAATGTAACTCAAAGGAGTACAGCCACAGCAGATGGTGCCCAAGGTGCCAGTGGAAGGCAACAGGCTGCTCCCAGCTGTGGGCACATCCATGCTCCTTTTGGCTGGGGTAGGGTCAGTTGCTGTCTCAGCACAGCTCCCTCTGCGTGAGCTTCCATGCAGGTTTGTATCACCAGTGAAACAAGGAACCCCGTGGCAAGTGAGAGACCTTGGCTGGGTTTCCTCTGGACACAGACCTTTAAATATCACATCAGAGAGTCCATGGAGAAATGTAACTTTGGGGCAGTGAAGAGATAAAGGCAGTGAGGGAAAAGGGCCCTCCCTGTCTGATTTTTAATTAAAAAGATACGTAATTGACTCAATTTTATTTTTATTTACAGAATATTTCGGTCCGGAGTGTTACTGGAGAAGTTTACTGTGCCAAGTCAGGCAGGAAATTTTCAGGACAAATTAAAGAAAAATTTCTTATCTCTGACTGGAGATACGTGCTCTCTGGATCTTACAGGTGAGATAAGCCATTGCACTTCATGTCTAGGTACTCTCAAAAAAATGCCATGGAAGTTTCTGTAAGGTAAGAAGCTTTTGTTTAACAAAAAACACCTCATGTTTTGAAATATGTGCCATTTTTCAAAAATCTACTTAATTTGCTTTAAAGCTGCTCTTAGCTCATTATGGAGCCTGGGTTTTAATTTAAATGTTCAGAAACTAATGTAAACAACTTTGCCGGTGCAGCCCTAGGGCAAAACTAGAAATGTGTACAGCTTAACATTATGCTTTCCTCATTGTTTGGCTTCTCAAGTGTTGTGATCATGAGACATGATACATTTCTGTCTCCCTCGGGATCCCTTAATGTAGCACATGTCACTCAGTGTATCTGAGGATTTGTTCTTCATATGACAAATTTAGTGATTAAAGGTAAAACAAATACTTCAGACTTGCTGTTTTTCCCTGTGTTTCATTGACAGGTAGGCAGTATATATCTACATAACTGCTGTGCCTTCATTTCTTTTCCCTTTTTCAGAATTTTGTTTATTTGTTTGTGCTGCTGTAATTATTTCAAGTAGTGGATATAGCATCTCAACAACTGGATTTTTAAGTAAGATCTTAGATCCTCTGGTCAGGGAATTTCAGGAGACTGAGCTTGCATCAAATAAATGAAGTTTCTGAGCATCATGGCTACATAGGTATGTTTCAGAAATGACCAAGTGTATCCTAGAAATCCAGATACAAAAATACAAGAGGTGATTATTTAATTTAAAGCATGCAATTATTTTTTCATAATCCCAGTTTACGATTTGGAAGCTTAAATGCCTCTGGTCTGATAAAACTGTGCCACCAGGAAGTTTATAGAACTATAGTAACAAAGGAAAAAGTGAGTGTGTGGGGATGGGCTACAGGAGCTCAGATGTACACTAACAAAGGCACTCAGTTTTCATTCCATTTCCAAATGAACCATCAGACAAAACTTAGTGGACACTTGTCACAACAGGACACGGAATGAAGACACAGGACACAAAGTGAGCTTCAAAAGCGGGAAAAAGAAAGTTTATTTACAACTAGGGTTTACATAGTTTTCCAGGGATTGCCCCTGGATTGGAGGGAGAAGTTGCCACCTCTCCATCCATACTGGCAGAGACAAAAGTCCATCAAATGTTTCTCCTTGAGAGAGGAATGTAAACAAAGACTGTTTTTCCTACAAAGTCCTTGAAAGACTCTACTTCAACATGTAAACATTCGAAAAGCTTTAGAAAAATCAGAAAACTTTAGAGATTCTCAGAAGACTTTAAAAATTATCAGAAGGCTGTAAAAATTCTGGGTGACAGGCACTCAGGGTTGGGGGTTTTTAATTGACTGTTCTTTTATTTTCTTGTTATTCTGGGTGGTTTTTAATGCCTCACCAAAGATGTTTTGAAATCCAACAGCAGACTTGGATAGAGTAGAAGTGAAGGATGCGTGGGAGAAGGACAGAACAAGATCTGTTTTCTTTGACCAAGAAGCTTCCTTTTGGCTTCTCTTTCAATACCAAAAAAACTAAAACCACCTGAAAGTCCTGTGCAGTCACTTCTGTCTTTCTCTATTGCTGTTGAATATCTTCAAATCTCTAGTACCTGGTCAAACTATGTAATTGCATATCCAGCACACAGAGACAGTGGTGAGGAACAAATGTATTTAGAACTATAAAAAACTATTTAACATCAACACGTTCACCACCAGTTTGCAATTCATGTGGGTTATAGCTGGCTACCAGTATGTGGCATTTCTTGCTAGCTCTCACTTTACTAATCTGAAAGATTTTTGTTATTTTGCCCAAATCTTATCCACCAACCTCTTCGTGTATAAAAAAGAAGGATGTTGAGTGAAACAGACTCAAACTCCTCTGCAATGCGTTTGTTGGAAATCACATTGGAGTACATCTTAAAACTGATACAAAGATTTTAAAATACAACACCAGATTTCACCAGAGTGCTGAATTCTGCGTGATGTTGTAATAGTGGTGGGGGGAACAGGCTGAGGAAATAAAATAGCCCTTCAGAACATACTCTCAATTTTTATTGCCAGTATCTGTGATGAAGGGTTAGAATGCAGTATTTCTTTTTGCTGTCTCTGTGTCACTCTACCTCATCCTATGATAACGGTTATTCCATTTTTAAAATGAATTTGAAAGTAGATAGTGCATCAGCTCAGCATTCAGGGAGAAGACAAAATGAAAACAGCAGAAGGCACAGACATTGATCCCCAAGGGGCAGCTGAGTATATCCCTGGCTTGCCACTCTGAAAGCCACTGGCCCCTTCACAGTCAACATCCAACAACTAACACTAATGCTTTGCCAGGAGCATCAGTTCAGGTGGGGCAGGTTTCTCCACACAGGTTATCCACCAGCAGGCAACACTAACATGCAGGGCAACCCAAACCTGACCCCAGCTGAAAACCCCAGTCTGTCCTTCCTTCTGTTCCAGATTCCATGTGTGTTGTGCTGCACGTTGCTGCAGCACTGCAAACACAGAAATGAGGACACCCCTAGTGAACTGCAGCTCCAGCAATGCAGAGAGGACACCCATTATAAAATAAGTCCAGTGCTGAATAGGAGAGGTAGGATTTGATTGAGACAATCATAAATGAGAGGTCTGTAACAGGACATAGGACAAAGCTCTGGAGAGATGGCTGAGATAAGTGACTTTGTGATGCAGTGTTGGCCCCAAGCCAGGTATCACTTTGTGCTTTCTCTTCATTTGATGGGCCTCACCCAAAAAAACCTGGGAGAAAAACAATCCCTGTGGGCAGGTGGTGACAGTAATAGACTCCTCTGAGCCTGTCCCAAAAGAGGACTCAGAATTGTATACTAAGGAGCAAAACTGGGCCTAAAACCTAAACAGTGCTTTTTCTCTTAGAATTAAACCAATGAAAACCTGTTAAGTCTTTTATGCCAAGTTCTATTTTGTTCTCCAGAAAAGTGCACAGACTGTGTATTTCTGTGACTCATTACATGACAAGTCCACAAGCGTTTGTCTAAAATCACAAACATCTTACCTTGTAACTTTGAGCTGACCCATTTGCCATCAGTTCTTGGAGAACCTCTGGGCTATTCATTTGATCTAACTTTGTCTGTTTAGAAGGGTTACAGATAACATCAATGAGCCACAAACTAGTATGTGTCAGGTACTCCAGGATGTGGGAGTAAATTATCAAAATTGGACAGAACAGGTTTTTCCCTCTGATTTTGTTAGGCTTTTAAAAGCCATTTACAAGTGTAACTGATTTTTATTTCTGTCTAAATTTTCTTTTATAAACTAGATGTATCTCTTATACATGAAGTATAAACATGATACTTTAGACCTCAGCCGTTTCATGAGTTTGTAACTGTCAATGTGGATATCCAAGAAAAATTGTTTGCATTTTTGTATTTATTCCTGAACTATTTAACAGTTAGATGAAGGACGTGCAAGAGAGCACTGCTTAGTGAATAAAGGCAATATTGAGCTGGCACAGCAGATGTTACGCACCCAGCAGGAAGTTAGCTTGCTGTGCTCTTTACCTTGGCTCCCAAGGTTTTGTCCATATTTAGAATGATTTAAACACAGTGGATGAGAAGTACCTCTATTCTGGTAACTTACTGTGTGTTCTCATGTCCAGTCATAAAATGTACAGTATAAATTGTATGGGTGCCCGGTGGCACTAACCTACTGATTTCTTCCCTCCTCCCTCTGCTCTTGAAGCAACAGTATAAAACCACTGTATACCTCAAACCTAACCTCTTAAGGAATGCTCTGGACAAGCAGATGTAAATTGTCTGTATTACTACCTCAGTATCAGCTCAGGCTGTCTGTCCCACTGAGCTTCACAGGAGTTTTATCAAAACATGACAAGATTTTAAGTGCACACACCAACAGCCAAATCTGGCTCTCGGCAGCCCTTGTGCAAATCCAGCGTAGCTAATAAAGTCACACAGGAATAACCATGGCAGAGTTTTGCCAGTACTGTATCACAAATCTAGAATAACCTCAGGTTCAAATCCACTGCTGCTCTGTATCCTCTGCTGCACAGCTCAAGCCCTGGTCAGTTCAGAGAGTAATTACATTTCATTTTCTCAACTATGCTCATTTTATTGGTGCTGCTGCTGCTCAGACATGGCAGCCTGTGCAACACAATCAAGCTGGCTTGTGGTTTTATAAAAGCACAAATTTATGTTTGCTGAGTGGATTAGGGAAGCACATAAAAGCAAAATAATTTAAAAGCTGTGGGTTATCCTAAGGTGTGTCTCTGAACTACCAGAATGAAAACTATTGTGGTGTTTCTCCCTTACTTTATAGCAAAGTATTACAATTATTTTTGGAAATGCTGTAGGAAATATTTGTAATTTCATTTTCTCTGTAGTAAAGAAAACAAGCATTTGTCAGGTGTGGCAGGTTGTTTTGTGGTGTGGGACGTGACAGGAAGGTTGGGGTTTTTATGTGTTTCTCTTGACCAATGAAGAAAGATTGTGGAAAAAAATAAAACAATGGATGGTTCTTTTTTCCTAGTCTTTTTGATGTCACTCGGAGTGGCTGAGAGTTACCAAGTGGCATGGCATGCTGCAAGGTACAAGGTACAGTTTATGTGAGTGCAGATAAGACATGGCAATACCTGAATTTAAGCATTGTGCCTGGAAGACAGGTCCCCAAAAGAGAGGTCTAAACTCCTTTCTGTGGAACATACAATACCTTGGGTATTGTAACTATATTTACCCCCGCAGTGGATCTGGATCACCACTCCCTTCAGGAGGTTGCATAACTTTACAAGGTTTCTTGAAGGTTTTAGAGGCAGCTGCAATAACAAAGATTGATCCAAGTTAACGAGCACTGATGCGAACTGACCTGAAATTCAACTGCGACACCATCTTCATCCAGTGTTTAGACAAGAAGCTGCAGCGGTAAAACACATTTGCCTTTCACATCACCCCTGCGGGGGATCTGCAGTTCCTGACGGCCGGCCTTAACTCTAACCCTTACCTTGTCTCTCCTTCCAGCTTCACGTGGCTGTGTGGCCAGGTCCACCGCAACCTCCTCTCCAAGTTCACGGGCCAGGTTGTGGAGCTGTTTGACGAGGAGTTCCGGCACCTGTACGCGCTGTCCAAGCCCGTGCGCGGCCCCAAGACCCCGCCGCGCAGCCTCCCCTTCCTCTTCAGCCGCAGCTGGGCGCCCCCGCGCAGCCTCCCCTACAGCGACGAGGGCAGCGCCCACACCCTCTCCGACGCCTTCAGCAGCCTCTCCGCTGGCAGCACCCACCAGGGCAAGCAGAGCCCAAGAACTCACATATTCAACAGCAACTTCACCCCCCCATCACCTCTCCACCGAGTCAATTCCTTCCACAGCTATGTCTCATTCACTCCCCCGCCTGCGCAGGCGGCCATCCAGCCTAATTACTATCAGCCACACTACATGGCCGAAAACTCCCCAGTTCCCTATAACAACATGAACATTTACAGACCTATAAGGCTCAGGCAAGAGGAACAGAACAGGACAGGGTTAAGCTCATCCTGGAGATGCCTGCACAAAGCTAACCTGTTTGCATAATAACCACCTTGTTTGGAAATGCAAGTAAATGTTGTGAGGACCTGTTTAGCAATCACTTGTGGACTGATGAATATAGAAATTCTGTATAATACAAATGAGGATGATTTCAAGCCTCTTGTTTTGTTGCTTATGGATGCTTCACTTCCCTGATTAAAAAGCCAAGGCTGCTGATGTGTGAACCTCAAGTGCATCAGGATCCCAGGAAGAACACATCTGAATAATGCTGCTGACAGTGCAACACTGCTTCTGCCTATCACCTGCTCCTGGCGGTATATTTGTGTACCAGGGCAGTAACTGTTTTTCTTATGTCCAGACAACTGAAAGAGGGTAAGGCACAGTTTACTCCTATGCACTTGAATAAGGAGACTGAAGGTTGCTATTTCCGTGGTAAACAGAGACAATGCTGGCAGCAGCAGGCTACCTTTGTGCTCTCATCAAGCCCTAACCTTGATTTAGGGGGACTGCCCTCAGGTTGGCAGTGAAGCACAGGTCCTGCCACAGCACTGTCTCAGAGCTCTCTCTGCTTGAGCTGCACAGCAAGGATGGCTGTTCCCAAAGGATTCTTAGGAAGGGGCCTGGTACCCTTGACATGGGCTGAGACCGACAGTTCCAGTTACAGAAGATGCCTTTCATTCACCCTACGTTCACTTCCACTGGTCAGCAACACGGGTGTGTCCCAGCACACTTGGTTACAAAACTCCAATCCTACCAGCTCAGGGCAACTTTCCTTATGCAGAGCAGCTGTGAGGTTCAGATTGAAAAATGAAGCTGAGTTAAAGAAGCAAAGTTCTACTAGTAACACACCAGGAGCGAGTTCCAATTAGTTTAATTGCACATGGATCTTTGAAATCCTTTCTGTGGTCATTTGAACATGAAGTTAGAGATATTGCCAAGTTCTTCATGGCCTCTAATTTTTAAAGATAAAGTGGGTGTCTGTAGTGCCCATGGGCTACAGCTACAAAGGGAGTTAAAGAGGTTCAGCAGCTTGAACCAAAACAGAAAAACTTTCTGCCAAATAATCCATGGAAGGAAGCTTCTGTAAACAGTAGTAAGTAAATTCATGAAACAAAGGATTTCCATCCAAAGTTACCAAGATGCCTAACAGCTGTTGATTTATCAGAAGATTTTTTCTTTCCCACACCTTCTTTGTATCATCTTTTATCTGCCCCCAACAGAAAACAGAACCCTAAACACACTTGAACTTCTGGCCTGTTTTCCCTGACTTCTCACCTGCTCAAAAAGGAATGCAATTTGATTATGTAGACTGTGGACTATGATCATTGTATGCAGGTGACAAAGGTTTTTCATGCTTGGAAAAGCAATCATTTTGGAAGCATACCTGTAAAGTTTAAAGAACATTATGAAAGGTAAAGGATGGAGACATCTTGCTCTAGCTTCAGTATGGGTGTTTTAACCAATAATAGCAAATTTTGGAGTCCATAATAATAATCAACTATTGCATATAATTGTAAATTCTGTACATAGCAACATTTTTGGATTCCTTGGGGAGAAGGGAAATTTGATTTTCATTCCTGTGATAATTTTACTTAATTATCTGAATATAGCAACCATTGAAATAAAAGAGACGACTTTTTTTCTTCATATTCTCTTGCCCTGGACAGCTTGCTTTATTCTCTTTCAAAAGCTGAAGGAGTCCCATGCAGTCAAAGCCCAGATGAAGAAACATACTTTGTTTCTTCTGAAATCAACAGGAACAGAATTAAGGTGTCCTAACAGGTTAAGATTTTCCTTCTCAATGTGGTTAATTTCACTGATCCTGTTGTGGCCCAGCTGGGGTGGTACAGAGGGGGATGTGGGGAGAAGTTTGTAGACCTTGATTTCCTCAGGCCATGCATTACCTGTGAAGTCCATGAAGGAGCTTTTTTCACCTCTGTGGGGCAAGACACAAGACAGTTTGCCTACAAAAGTTTTGGAGAACATAACTAATGAAAAGAAGGTAAGGGTGAATCTAATAATCCAGAAGAACCACTGTGAGTTAAGAGTTAATTTCAGCTGGATCAGGAAAACAGCTTGTGTTGGTTAAGACAACATCTGAACTTGAACATCAAGTGAATGAAATTTGAGTTTTGATGGAAAACAGTTAGTTTACAATTTCAGCAATGAGTTATGCTAAAAATCCTAACAGGCACCCACAACTTAGTGATAAAGGTCAAGATTTATAGGAAGCTGCAGAAACTGTCACAAAGGCCGTGGCAGGTGCTAACCTGCCCTGTCCATCTGCTTGCAAGGGAAGGGCTCAGATAGACTCAGCTACCACACTGTGCACCCTCCTCAAGTCTGAGGATGACAGCAAGCTGAGTGCTGCAGGTGAGTCACTTGAGGGAAGGGATATTGTCCAGAGGGAGCTGGACAGGCTGGAGGTCCACGTGAACACCATGAAGTTCAACAAGGCCAAGTGCAAGGTCCTGCACTGGGCTGGGGCAATCCACATTACCTGTGCAGGGTGGAGGGTGAATGGATTGAGAGCAGCCCAGAGGAGAACCTGGGAATACTGGATGGTTTATTGGACACAAACTGCCACTGTGCACATGCAGCCCAGAAGGCCAAACGTGCCCTGGACTGCATCCAAAGCCCCAAGGGCAGCAGGGGCTCTGGTGAGACCCCACCTGCAGTGCTGCACCCAGCTCTGGGCACACAGCCTGCAAAGACCACTAATTACCCTCCCTAGTGACTCAGGATCTCATCTGGGCTTTGCTGAGGCTTGTTGGATTCCCCTGCTGCCCTCCTGTTTTGTCATGTTTTGTCCTGTTTTGAAGGAGGATGATCTAGGTGGGGCTAAAAAGCTTCAATAAAAGTAGCCTATACCAACCTCCAGATTATCTACAGAAGTGAATTTCTAATTAAAAGTGATTTTTTTGGGGATGTTTAGACTTTTTTACAATGGGAGGACTTGTGGAGGGCAGCATGGGCTCCAGCGGGTCCCAGCAAAGCCCAGGTGAGACCTTACAGCATTCTGGAGGGCAATTAAGTGCCCATGTGGGCCCCTGCAGAGCCTAAGAAAAGCCCCAGGGCCTTTTGGAGGGCAACTCTGCCATCTCAGAGCACCACTGGTGGTGACAGCAATGAGGACACACTCCTGTCAGGGCTGGTTCTGTGCATGTCCTCACCATGGGGAGCAGAGAGCAGGCAAGTGCCACTACCCAAGGGACTGTCATACACCAGGAAAGGATGTTTTGCAGGCACCAGGAACCCACAGCTGCCCCTGCATTCACACCCTGGAACTAAGGTGGATGAATAGGCTGGGCTTGGCCAGGGTTTTCCAGTGTCCCTGTGCCCCTTTCCCAGCCAGAACTAGCCCTGCAGGTCTTCAGCTGGTGTCCTGTGAGCAAGTGCTGCCCATTAAGGTGCTTTGGAATGTGCATCCTGATGCCTGGACATACAACTCCCAGTGGATCCCACTGGCAATTACTGCTCACACTGGAGGCACCCAGAGGAGCCTGTGCTTGAGGACATTCCCTGTGCTTGCTGCCTGTGAACCTGAGAGCATTTCACTGATTATTTCTTCCACAGGCTGCTTCCAGTCACCTGGGACTTCTCCTGACTTCCGTGACTTCAAGTGTCATGGAGAATGGCTTGGCAACTACACCAGCCAATTCCCTGAGGACTGTAGGACACATCTCAGCAGGTCCCACAGACTTAGGTATGTTCAGGTTCCTCAGGTGCTCTTGACCCTCAACTTCCCTTATGGCAGGAGGGGCTTTGCTTCTGCAGTCCCTGCCTTGAGAGCCACTGACTCAGGAGAGGTAAGAGGAGAGGTTGCAAGTGAAAACAGAGGCAGAAAACATGGAGTACCTCAGTCTTCTCCATGTCCATTGTTACCAGTTTGCCAGTTCTTCCACAGGCTGCTGCTTCTTTTTTTTTTTTTTTCCTTTGTGAGACAGACAGTTCCCTGGTCTTACCCTGTTATTCCTCCTAGAAAACAAAGACCATCCAGGTGTTACTCCTCCCTCAACCACTGCACACCATACTCCTTCTTTTCCAGGACCCTCACTAGGCCTGCCCACTGCACCTCCATTCCTGGGGAGGTGATAGAGCGAGAGACCTTGGAAATGATTTCCAGCTTGTCCAGCTTGTGATGGACAAGGTGATGGGGAATATTGAGCAGGGATTTGCCCTACCAGGCAATTATTCCTTACAATGTATCACATAGGAGGCAGGAATATCACCTGACTCATAACAAAAGAACCTCCCCAGGGCCAGTGCTCCCGGGGTCTCCCCTCCAGCATTCCAGCCACTCCTCCTGACACAGAATTACATCCAGCTTGATGGGAGTCCTGAAGTACTGTCGATTTTCTTCTAGTTTTCCAGAATTTCTGTCACCAGTGAACCTCATTTTACCTTACCTATTGAACCCCCCCGATGACTGATGCTGTCCCCAGTTTTAGTTACCTTCCCAGGGAGTGTGGATCCTGCAAGGACAATCGGGTGAACTCACCCAGTACTGGCTGTGTCATGTGCCATCCCCACACTCACCAGGTGGGGAGCCCACAGAGTCCCACCAGGGTTCCCAGACTGCTCTCAAAATGGGCTTGCTTGCATTTTTCATCTAGCTTGTGTATGTGTAGCAGAAAGAAGACAGGAGAAGTTGCACTACTTAAAACCCCTTTGCTACTGCCAGCAATAAAGGTGCCTCTAAACCGGGTGCACAAGTAGGACTTCATGTTACAACCCTTGATTCCACATTTTTACAATGAATGCCTGCTGATGAAAACAGAGAATAAATAAATTTTTGTTTTCCTTTGTTCCTTGTGCAGTCTTTGCTTTTTCTTGATTAATCTGTGTCTTTTTTCTATCCATCTTATTTTCTCCTTCCCTGTGGTGCTGGGGGGGAAGGGGTGATAGAGCATTGGGGTGGGCACCTGGCAGCAGGCCAAAATCAATCCCCCACCCAGTGACAGGATGACAGGTTGTAAACTGAAAGAGGGTAGATTGAGACTGGACACAAGGGAATTTTTTTTATGATTGTGGTGGTGAGGCACTGGAACAGGTTGCCCAGAGAAGTTATGGGTGCCCCAGCACTGGCATGTTCAAGGTCAGGCTGGATGGGGCTTTGAGCAACCTGGTCCAGTGGAAAGTTCCCTGCCAACTCCCCAGGCAGAAGGGTTGGAACTGGATGACCTTTGAAGTTCCCTTCCAACCCAAACCACTCGATGGTTCTGTGATGAAAACTGTGTTAACATTACTAATTACAGCGCTAACACGTTCCCTCACCTCAGAGCCAGCAGCATTCAAACACTCAATAGCAAGACACAAAATGGTGTTTGTAGACAGCAATCATTTCAGGAGCCTCAGAACCAGCACCAGAAGGTCCTTCCCAAAGCACCTGTACCACAAGCAAGTGTTAAAAAGCCAAAATCAAACCTCAGTAACTATTAGTGGATTCCCACTTGCAATTTACAATACTAAACTTTGCTCTTTAACTCAGAATGGAGTACTAATGCATGTACTAATACCAACAATAATATCATAAAAGCCAAATCATGAAGAAATCTATTACAGGCAGATGTAAAATTATGCAGAACGTAGAAGCAACAATGAAGCGTTCAATGCAAAATGGAAATGCAAAGCCTCTCTTGAGACACGATCAGAAACAGAAAACTGGAGTTAGAAGAGGCACAAAAAAG
Organism: Hylia prasina; assembly: GCA_013397195.1. NCBI lineage: Eukaryota > Metazoa > Chordata > Aves > Passeriformes > Sylviidae > Hylia > Hylia prasina. The sequence continues at coordinate 714,374 of VYXD01012568.1, read as the reverse complement.
GGAGAAGGAAGCCAAAAAAAGAGGAACCGAAGTAGCTGAGATGAGAGATAGCCAGGCAAAAATGGGACAAAGGAACATTTTATAGCCCCAGTGCAATGAATGCTGGTTATTTGGAACAGTAACTATGTGACATATTCAGAACAGCATTCATCTTCTTTTCTTTGCAGTAGTTAAAACCAACATTTTTGCTTTATTGTTACGCTTTAGAAAATACTGCCTGTTCTTAAGAGCTACCACTTGTCTTTAACTCCTGGAGCCAGTTAACCTTTGTGGTCCCAGCTTAAGAGACAATGTCAAGTCAAACAATCTGCACAGACAACAAAAAATTTCCAAATCACCTTGGCTAGCTGCTGTGTATTTTGGACATCTCAGTCACAAAATGACAATGTTTGGCAAGTATTTAATTTGCTGCTAAAACAGTTCCAATGCTGTTTGTGAAGCCAAATTATTTGGTGAGTTTCCACTAAATGTCTATATAGACCTGGTCCGACAAAAGCTGTTTTCTGATGTCCTAACAGCTGAGACAAAACAAATTACAGCCTTTTTTATGTGGCAACTCATGACCTTCAGTTGAGGAAGAAAGTAGGAGATGTCCATGTTTGATTTTTTTGCTGACATATTGAGCATTAAGCTTTCCACGTTTGCTGTCTTTGCTGTAAGATTCTCCTGTTGATGCCAACATTGTAATTAATTTACAAGACACTGTGGACAGTCTCCTCTGAAGAATTACGACACCTCTTAGTCTTAAAAGCACCCCCAGCCCTTCAAGCAGGCTTCACTGCCACCTGACTACAGCGCTGCACAAACACACACAGAAGTTTCCACCTAGCAAAGGACACACATGACTAAACCAAATTTTCTGTGGCACATTATGAGTGCACTAATGCTCACCCAAGGATACTTGCCAAGTCATCGTCTTTTGTAACCAGCTGACCAGGATGTGGTTTAATCACATTAACTCACCAAATTATCAAAAGTAATTTGCCATGGCTGAAGGAAGTATTCCATTTTTCTGGAGAAGTTTCAGTCAACTTAGTAGAGGGTTAAACCACACCAAGGGTTCAATCTCTTCATCAGTCACACAGAGGAAGGGATCGAGTGCACCCTCAGCAAGTTTGCAGATGACACCAAGCTGAGTAGTGCAGTTGAAACACCTGGAGGATGGGATGCCATCCAGAGGGACCTGGACAAGCTCAAGAATCTCATGAGGTTTAACAAGACCAAGTGCAAGATGTTGCACCTGGGTCAGGGCAACCACTGGTACCAATCCAGGCTGGGGGATGAACAGACCGAGGGCAGCCCTGCTGAGCCTTGGGGTGCTGCTGGATGAGAGGCTGGACATGAGCCAGCCATGGGCACTTGCAGTGCAGAAAGCCAAACCTCTCCTGGGATGCATCTAAAGCCCAGTGGGCAGCAGGGTGAGGGAGGAGATCCTGCCTGCAGTCCTACACCCAGCTCTGGGGTTCCCAGCACATGAAGGACATGGCCCTGCTGAAGTGAGTCCAGAGGAGGCCACAAAGATGTTCAGAGGGATGGAGCACCTCTCCTATAAGAAAAGGCTGAGACAAGTGGTGCTCTGCAGCCTGGAGAAGGCTCTTGGGGAGATCTCATTGGGGCTTTCCAGTACATAAGGAGGAGACAAGAGAGCTGGAGAGAGACTTTTTACAAGTGCCTGTAGTCACAGAGCAAGGCAGAATGGATCCAACTTAAAGAGGGCAGATTTAGATTAGATATTAGAAAGAAATTCTTTGCTGTGAGAATGGTGAGACACTAGAACAGGATGCCCAGGGAGGTCTAGTGGAAGGTGTTTCTGCTTGTGGCAGTGGGGTTGGAACTAGATGATATTTAATGTCCCTTCTCCAAACCATTCTATGATTCGTGATAGGTTCCCTAATCAGTATCTTAAAGCTTTAAAAATCATCTAAAAGTAGCAGATACAATTCACACATGGTGAATCATCATTCAATCGCGAATTATTTAAGGTTTTGGCACTCTTTAGTACTCCAGAAAGAAAACACAGGAACACATGAAGAAAAGGGGCAGCAAAGTATGCCTAAGAGACTTCTCGTTTTAAATTACATGCATTATAGAGCACTTTTACAGAAAGCTACAGAAAAATTAAGTCTCACAGTTTAAGAGAAGATAAGGGAAGATCACACCATATATGTCTGAAAGGTAAACTATTTCAAGTGAAAGAAACTACAGGAGGATCTTTGCCCTCTTCTAGATGCCCAAAGCACACAGCACCAGTGCTTGAGAAAGCAAAACAAAGTGTTGTCACTATCAGCTGAAAGCAAAACAGAAGGAGCTGGATGAAGCAGAAACAATACTGCCAATTTTCACAGAAAAGATCTTCCTTGCAGGCTTTTACAAAGGATACGATCTGACTAAACATTCTTCAGTACATATAAACAACCTTGTCAGTTTTTCTCCTTCTCATCTAAGCACACTGAACACAAGACTATAACTTGTTTGATGCCTGCAACAAACACTTGGCTTAAAAAAGACAAAATCACCTAGTTTTAAGTTAAATATTTACTTAGATTTCCTTTCTAAAAGATATGGAATCATTGTTGCTGACAATTTCTCAGCATAAATGCATTTGAGATTTCTAGCTATCCATCTCTGAACAGGAGATCACTATAATGTTAATCAAGAAATATTAAAGGAATTAGTTAAGAAAATGGCTAATTCCATGGCTCTAAATGCAACAACATCAAATTTGATACCAAGGAACTTTCAAATTGGACATCAGAAAGGAAGCTTCCATCCCAACAGCACTGCAGCCACTTCAAGCACAAACTGGTGAGGATTATGATGGAAAGCTACCTCTGAAAGCTGAAAGTTTGATTTTACACTGTGTTCCTTGTAATTTTTAATACAAACAAATCAGTGAACGAAAAGAAGGATGCAAGGTTAAGAGATTAAATACAGAGATTTGTATCTACTCTTAAAAGAAAGAAATACAGTAAGAATTCTTAAAAAATGTAATACGAACTTTATTGCATGTATCATGCCATAATCATTTGGAGATACAAAAATAAATACAACAAAACATCTATGTTACTGAAGGTGGGACATATGTATCTCAATAAAATTGTCTGTCAGAGTGACACAACTCATCTTGGAGATTACCAAACCATTTGATTTCAAATTCCATGACTGAAGCAGTTACCAGTGATGACAATGCTGAAGGGCCTATGCATTTTACCTCACCCTGAAACTCCTCTTTTAGTTTTTCTGGTATGAGATCCTGCCCCATAGCCTGCAAAAAGAGTAAGAAAGAAGATAATCAAGAAAATACCTTGCAGAAAAAAACCCATCAACCATGGCATTAATAACAGATCTTTACAGGCAAAGCCCTTGTCACATGAACCACACACCATCCTGGAAAAATTTCCAAGCCATCAAGTTGCCTGCCTTGGCACTGTAGTCAGGGAGAGCTGAGACCAAAGCTTAGCACTGGACAACCCCTCCAGCTTCTGGCTGCACTTGTACAGGGGAGTTTCACTCTGAATAGCAGCAGAAATCTCAATGCCAACTCTGCATTCAGTGACTACCCTGCACCAGCATCAACACTGAACTCCTCCTGGGCATGTCCAAGCGAGGGAAGCAAGGAGAGAAGTTTCTTTTCCCAGTCTTTCCCAACCCTGAGGTAGCCTGTGTGCTACTGCCTGCTCATGGATGCCATCCCTCGGACTGCCTGCAGCCCAGCAGTGGCTTGGCTGTCACCAACTTCAAGCTGTAATGCTGACAGCAAAGTTAGAATCTTGCTGGCTTAATTTTGATCCTTACTATAGAAGTCAGAAGCTCTTTAAATAGCACTAAAACTGTTTAATCTCTATGAAGAGATTAAATGCAACATTGCTCTCCTCTGTCAGTTTTTTAAAACTAGAACTCAGTACATTATACAAAACAAAGAAATGTAAAAGAAAGTCTCTGACTTTTTCTGGAAAAATTTAATACTTTTTATGCAAGCGTTTAATACTGCTGTGGCCATCAAAGTAATTTTCACTTCCATTTCAAACCTGTGATTCACTTTAGGGCATCTAAAACTCCTGAGATAAAATGTGCATCCCAGGAAATGCACAGTGCTGATGCATCTACAAATACAAGTCCAGTGAGTAACATAACAAGGTTGCACATTCCTGAAAGGAGAACCTCAGCAGATCCACCTGTGTGTTGCAGGCCAGGGCTCTACAGGCACCCGTCAGTTCCAGGTCACAGTCTGCCAGCAGCCCCAGCTAATTCCCCTGTGCTTCCTGGCACAGTTAATGAGCTCAGGGGAGTGTCATGCTTTGAGGACAACCAGTCCACACAGAGAACTGAGACCCTGCACACAATGAAACATCCTCTTACTTTGGTCATCAACAGCAAGGAGTTTTCATCGAAACCAAGCAGAGCCACTTTGTCATCAATTTCTTTTTGACCTTTTCTGTTATTCTCTAGCACAAAGGACAACTGTTGTGACTGGGTAAGCTGAAGTAAAAGCCTGGAATGAGAAAGGCAGTTAAAAATTGACACAGCTGGAAAAAGAGTAAGTCAGCAGACCTAAAAACAACCAAAATGTTTAATACTTTAATTAACACTTAGTACTTTAATACTTTAAAACAGGTCTTCTTCCTGACTTTTGCCTACTGCAAAGAAGTCAATACATATGTATCAGTCTACCATGGATATTGTGTATCTGTGCTATAGAACTACTGAGAAGCATTTTTGAAAAACAATATGGCAATAGCTCTGGTTGCTCTATGCAAACATTTTTGTCTCCATATATTCATCACACCATTCAAAAGTGAGGTTTGGACCTGTGAGCCATGAGGTGTCCCATGACTCACTATGGCCTAACAAAACAGCAGCACATTTTTGCCTATGGAACCTGAAAAGCTACAAATGTGAGGCTTTGGACAAATATCAAACATCCTCCCCACACAGGCCAACCCTGGATTATTTTCTAAAAGCATTCACCAGTTGTATGTTCCAGGCAGTGCCCCAGAAGTCACAGCCATGAACTGGTGAAGGTTACACACTGCTCACAACAGAGGCTGATGTCACACAGGGCCCCAGCACCAGCTGCTCGACCAGCAAGAGCAGTGGCAGTTTCGAGTCCTCCTCATACAAGGACTGTAACACAGATCAGCACAACAAGTATCCAGGTATCTACACATTTGTCTCAAATCCACTGTCAGATAGATTAACAGTATTACGTTTATTTTACACTTCTAGGAACACAGACACATTGCACAGTCCCCTGTGAACTCAATGAAATTCACAATGAGCATTATTGCAGAGATAAATATCAGTTCTAGAGAATTTATTAGCGTCTAGAGAAGGCCCACAAAGGTGATCAAAGGCCTGGGAAGCCTGCCATTTGGGAACAGGCTGAGAGAACTGGGTTTGCCCAGACTTGAGAAAAGAAGGCTTAAGGGAGACCTCCTCACCATGTTTCAGTATTTAAAGGGCAGCTACAAAGAAGATGGAGACTCCCTTTATACAGGGAACCACATGGAAAAGGTGAAGGACAACAGGTATCATGTTAATTCTGAGGAGATTCCAACTGGACACAAGAGGAAAGTATTTGACAATGAGACCAGTGATTGGAATAATCTCCTCAAGAAAGTTGTGGATTTCCCAGTGTTGGACATTTTTAAGATTTGGCTAGACTGGCTGCTGGGTCATCTTGTCTAGATCATGTTTTTGCCAAGAAAGGATGAACCTTGAGGTCTCTTCCAACCTGGAACTTTATCATTCCACAGAATTTAACCAACAGACCATCAGAACTCAGCAGTGTTGTCACTGAAAATGTGTTTAATTCAAGCTTTATGCAAAAAGAAAAATGACAAACTTTTTTATTCCATTTACTGAAGTTAAGTGAAGCTGGTGTTATAATAATGGTGTGCATTTTTAAAGAAGAGACTCAAGATCTGAGATGAAAACTTTCATTTGAACACCATAAACATCAAAATTCACAAATCTGAATTTCTCAGTTAAAACTTCACTGAACTTACATATGGTTTTTTGGTTCCAAGTAAAAATGGAAAGTATTTTTAATTTACAAAGTATTTTTGTTTCAAAATTTGCATCAACATAGTATAAAAAAGAAATTTCAATGAAATGAAACAAAAAAATACTCCAATTTTTTTTCAGAACTATGAGAGTCAATGATTCACGATGCATTAAGAGAGATGTTTATTTCCTGCAAAGAGCAATACTAGCATCCCTTTTCCAGCTGCAACTTATCCTGCACATTTATACAACATCTACATCCCACTTAAAATCCAACAGACCTGAAAATATTAGACAACCTGCATAAGCCTTGGGCAGGGGAGAAGCTTATCCTGGACAAGTGTACCTGCAAATGTAAACCACAGTAACACTCTGTGAAACTGCAGCCAAGCAAGGAAATGCCACCAGTTATAGCAGTCTCAGCTCTGAACCATACACACTGAAACAAGCAACACAAATTATTAATATAAATGTACCTTCAATATCAGTACTAAATCAATGAACTTCTTCTGAGTGGCAATTAAAGTCTTCATCTCTTAGCCTGAGTACAGTCAAAAGCTACTATTTGGGCTTTTTTCATTTCTTAAATCTTGCCCCAGCAGGGCAGTGATAAAGTGTTCTCTGTAACCATTTCTGGATATTCTTAAGATGCCTTTAAAAACATTCAATGACTGATACGTCACTGAGAGGCAAAAGGGGGAAAAAACCACCCAAGATTATTTTAACAAAACCAGTTCCTAATTATCTCTTTGAAAGATTATGTTTTGGGGATTTTTGCTGTATGCAAAAATTTTAGGAAGAGGGAAAAGAAAAGGAAAGAACATTTTAATGCAGCCCTGTCAATCAGCTGTCAGAGTTCATTTTCCAGCCTCATCCATTATGCAGATTGGGGTATTATTATAAAATACATTTTCACTCAAGCATGAGGCTTCAAGCAAATAAGACAGGTGGCACTCGCAGAAGGAAGACTGGCTATGCCTTCCCTTTGGGGCACTTCTGCTACTGCATCTTTAATACCAGACCAGGGAACAGCAATGGTCTAGCAGGAGCATTTGTTGAAGAACAGACCCTTTTGTATATAATTACTTGAAAATATTCACATTATAAGCTCATTAAAAAACTCTTTACTTCTCAACTGTGTGTGACACTGGTTTGCTTTTTCTACTCATATTCAGATTCTTCACAGCCACCACACTAAGCAGATTTTGCTTTTCAGATCTGAAGCAACAGTAGCGTGCTTCTAAGTGCTGTTAACTCTGAAACGAACATTTAAATTGAAAATGCAAACTGAAAACAAACATTTAAATTGAAAATGCAAACTGAAAACAGCAACTGAGAAAAATATGCTTTACATTGTTCTTGACTGAGAGAACTTAACATTATTCTAAGAATACATAGTTACCTTGCTCTAATAAACGAGGCACATGCTTTTATCCCAACTTTCTTTAACATGTTCTGCTTCCAGGACTTGGAGTCTGCACATTTCTCTCTGTCCGTCCATTCCAGTTCTCCTGAAGTGCAGAGGAATTCTTTCACCCCTTGGCTGCTGGGACAAGTCACTGCATTCTCCCCCTTTGTTTCTGCAGCAAGGCTGAACCAAGGGCCTTCTTTCAGGCCATCTGATCTGCGAGGCTGCAAATTAATCTTGCTGCCAGTCAATGTTTTGAAACTGCTATTACTTAGACAAACCTCTTCAGACTGGTTTAGATTTGCCTCTGGAATGATCAACGGAGACAAATTTTGTAAAAGGCTCATATAAGCTTCAGCAAGTAACTTCCAGAACCAGGGGTTGAAAGGATGCAAGCAGATCAGTTGCTGCAGACACATCATCTTTTTTTCTACATTTTCCAGACCCTGGTAAATGGAATACTGCAGGTTGAGAACTGTCGTTAAGTGATCTGTGTTAGTAGCGCTGTTTCTCTAGAAACAAAAGATAATGGATTAAAAACAGGAGTAGAACAGAATCATCCTTCAGAGCCTAAGAAAATGTCTCCCTAAATAATGACATACAAATATCACAAGGTAATTTTTAAACTGTACAAAATGGTGCTCTTAATTTAAAATTATAGTGGGATACAGATCTTGCACAATCAAGCCGACAGCATTCCCCTTAGCTGCCTTGTCCCAGTCTGAGAGGCAAGAGGGTCCTAAATGCTGTCATTTGTTTATTTGTCTTCAGAGTGTACTACAGCTGCCTTTCTTTGCAGCATAAATACCTTTTATATAAAATAAAAAGCATCAATAATATTCTAGCAGACTTCAGAGCCTCTGGACTTTTTCCTTTATGGGAAAAAAAATCAATTTGTGGCTAGATGCTCTTCTTGGTGGCAGTTTGGCAGCAAGTACATGGAAATAAAAGGGAGTTTTGAACTGTCACTTGTATAGTGGAAAGATTTAAGCACTCATTTATTCCCTTTCTTATAATTCCTATTACATTGCATTAATTCTGCCTGGCAGAGCATGATATTTAGTCCCTTCCAGGACTACCAGTTTCGCTGCACAGGGAGCTCATTGTGGTACAGGGTGTTCCAGTTTCTAAAGAGTGATTATATCTGCAGTGACAGTTACCCTCTGTTTACCAAATACTCTGAGCACTGAACATCCTGAAGGATTATACACATGAAAATTATTTTTCCAGAAAATGGTCCGTATAAAAGAACTACTGGCAATGTTTTCATGTTCAAAGCCTAAAAGAAAGACTGCATTATTTACCATTTTTTCTGCAATATCCAGAGCCTCCTTGTGCCTTCCTAGGCGAGATAAACACCGAGCCTGGCCTTCCTGGACATCCCGTCTCATTGCAATGTTGCTGGCAGGTAAGAGTAGCAGGCACTCTGAGTATTCACACAGGGCTTTCTAGGAGTGTGACAGGAAGAAAAGCCAACAAAACAGGGAGAGATTTGCATTTAAAAGCAAGCCTGACAGCACATTTTCCTCACAAAGGGAATTCAGAACCTGAAGTCCACATTTGCATTTCTCCAGACTCAGCTACTACCTGTGTGAGCAAGAGACAAGGCCCCAGTAACTTCAAGGCAAGTCTAGATGGTGATGAGCAGCCTCAATTGTAACTCATGTTTAGGCCCAAGCAGGATTCACCACACATCTGTCCACCTCTCTCCCACCACGCCTGATCCAGAAGGGATCATCTACAGATCTGGGTAATATGTGACACAAAGCATCTTTCCCCACAGCTCAATGATCTGAGTGCTCGTCCTAAATCTGTGGGACCTTGTTTCAAAACCACAACATTCTCCGTGGGAAGGTTTGAACCTCAAATAATCAGTAAGTCAGAGAACACCACAAGGAAGGTGAATCTCCATTGTTCCTGTAGGCTGGTTTTAATGTACTTGAAATAAATATTAATTGGGCTAAGGAAAAAGGCAAGAATGAGCAATACTTTTGCCGCTTAATGCTCAGGGCACTCACTAGGACTCCAATTAACATTTAAATACATTAAATTAAGTATTCAGTGAAGCTAAGTCTGGAATTTTGATTTCTCTCCCTTTGTGTAAGTGCCAGTGGTGAAAATGGATCAGAGGGTTGAGGACAACCCTGTTTGCCTTGTTATGTGACAAAGGGATATAACCTGGCAAGATTCAGGAATTATGAATGCCAAGCAGATTCTACAGTCATATATATGCTGAAAATGGGCACAGCTTAGATCACTGTAGTCCTTGACATTTCCTATCAAGTGGCCTATCCTGAAGTAAAAAACTGACAATGAGAGATTACTACCCCTATTTACATATTTCCATTTCCCTTTCTAAGGTCAGTGCTTCCAAATCGGTAATTTTATGTGCAGTCAAGCTCTGGTTCTTGTTCCACCAGTGATCTAGGTTAGCAATAAAACTGAAAACATTTCTAACATTAATCACTGCAACAGAAAAGAGTTAGGAAGCAATGGTCTGTTTTATTTAGTAGATCTGAGGAGGTGTTTTTTTCTCCTGATTGGGAGCCACAGCAAGGAGAAATCTGCTTTTCCTGGGGGTCAGCAGCTAGGTCTGACCACAGCCTGAGGCAGCTCTGCTATCAGCCCCCTATTATGAATCCCTTCAGGGCATCTCAGCTGAGACTACAAAATCTGTCAGGTATACAGAGGGTTGCAATGATACTGAGATAACACTGGGATCAGTGGCAACTGAGGTACAGAAAGATCTACAAATCCAATGGGCAAGGCAAAAGGAGTAGTCAGAAGTCAGCTGGAGGGCTTTGAAATCCGGGAGCCTGTTATGCAAACCATAGGCTGGAGAAGCAACACCCGAAACAAGGCCTGGAGATGCTGATTTCAACAAGGAAACAAGATAAGGAAAGACGAGATCCTGCAACTAGGAGTGCAAAAGCCAGGAGAGCATCGCTCATGAGGAATGTGGCTCAGGACATACACAGTGATCTGGGACCATCGTGGGCAGAACAGACACGGTCAACATCCAAGCACGGCAAAGGTACAACCGGCCCTCCGGAGCGAGCGGAGGCGGCAGAGACCGGGCACAAGTCATGGAGCACAGGCAGCTCCGCGACCGGCAGGAGCCTGACGGCCTCTGCAGCTTTCATCTGACAGCGGGGGGAGCTCTGAGAAAGGTGACCCGCAGCCACGTGGTGCCAGCGATCTGACAGCCTTTGTGCGACACGGCATCATCCCCAGGCGCTGAGAAACCCTCATGCCAAACTCTGACCACGACTTCCGCGGCCACAGACACCCGCTCTGCCCCCGGCTGAACTGCTGCGACGCGCCCGCCTGCCGGGATCAGTTCCGGGGCAGCGCCGCGTTCCTGCCCCGCTTGCTCCAGGCTGACTCCCGGATGGGTCGTGGCAAAACACAGATCTCCTCCGCGGCCCGGCCGCAGCCCGGCCCTGCACGAACCAGGAGCGGGATTAACCGCGGCACGGCCGCCAGACCCGCAGGCCGCGGTCCATAATGCACGTTCACCCTGGCGAGGCACATCGGGGACTGCAGTACCGCCCCCGTTTGTGTCCCCACATTTCCCCGGCCCTGGAAATACCTCGAAATCCCGCTGCCGGAACGCCCAGTCCGCCCGGAACTTGCTGCTCGTGATCCTGCCGGCGCCTTCCTCGCCGTCAGCCGCGCTGTGGAACCACTGCGGGCACACAGAGCGCACTCAGAGCCGTCACGGGCCGCGGAACCACCGCGGGCACACGGAGCCCACACAGAACATACACAGTGCACACACACACAGCACACAGAACGCACACAGAACGCACACAGAGCCGTCAGGGGCCGCAGGACACTGCGGGCACACAGCACATCCAGAGCACACACAAAACACAGACAGAGCCGTCACGGCCCGCCCTCCCGCCGCCCCGGCTCCTCACGCCGGGCTCGCAGTGCCTGGCGCCGCACGGAGCCCGGTCCCCGCCGCCCTCCCGCCGCTCCCGGCTCGGCGCGAACAGGGAATCCTCGAACTCCGGGCCCAGCGCCGGCTCCATCGCCGCCGCCGCTCCCGCCGGCCCCGCTCCCGCGGGGGGTGGAGTTCGGTCACCGCTCACCGAAAGGGAAGTGCTTCCAGTAAAGAGCTGGAGTCCCGCGCCTTGATAAATTAACTGCATAATTCAGGAGGTGCTCTGTTAGCATCTCGTCCTGTTGATTGTGCATACGGTGAGTGGGAATGTGTTTTGGTAAGTTTTCCATTTGGTTTCAGTTCTGTCTCAAAGCAGACTGTAGGTCTGTAACCTGCTCTAGGTGACCCTGCCTTGGCAGGCGGTTGAACTAGATGATCTCCAGAGGTCCCTTCCACCCCTGTAAATTCAGTGATTCTGTGAAATTTGAGGCTTTCCACGACAGGCTTTCCCAGAGCACTCTACACTGTGCTATGGGAAACGGGGACACAACAAACCGAAGACTGATCCTAGACCTCCTTCAGAGCTGTCTGCCCTGCCTAGTGGTGCTACTGTGCAGTGTGCTGTGTTTTAAGGGTACTGTTGTGCTGTTTCCTCTCTCCAGTCTGTCCATCCAGGAAGGTCCATTTTGTCCCATCTAATCACCACACAGGTTTGGAGCTGAAAAGTCATCCTTGTACTTCCTTAGCCTGCAAAATGGACTAATGAACTTGTCTATAGCAGAACACGTTTTGAGGCCAAAGCAGTGCTTGTACAGATGATTTTAAAAGTTTCCTTCCAGTAGGCATGTAAAACACGTGGTTTGCTCGTTAGGTTTTTTGCTTTTTATGTGCTTAAAATACTCTTCCATACCAGCAGAGCTGTGAGTGGATGTAGCATGACCTGGCATAAATGCCAGGGTAGTTGGTGGAAACTCAACTTTGGTAGTTGGATTTGATCAGAAAAATAAAAGCAGATTGATGTTTCTTTTGCTTGTAAACTTGCTGTTTGGCAAACAAGCCCTCCAGCACAGAGGAGACTGTTCAGCAATTAAGTCTTGAGAGAACCAGGAGTTTGCTTGACATGTCAGCTTCAGTTTTTCTGTTAGAATTATCAAGGTAGGTGAGGACAATCACTTGTATATGCACATCAAAGCCATCCACCTTCCTCGTGCCTGCAGACCAGGCAAAGCACACGGGGGTCAGACAGTGCAGGTTGGCCCAAGTGTCTGAACAGTTGCAGCACCTGTTGTGCTTCTCACATACACTGGATACACATGTTCCCTTTCCCTCTGCTCCAGGACTGCAGGTCACACTGCAACACACTGGTCTGATGAACAAGGCGCAAAAATCCAGAAAGACAAGTAAGCACAAATCAAGAAGAAAATCCAAAAAAAGAAATATGAGTAATCAAAGTCAAATGTGGCCACAGCTCAAAGGAAAACACAAAAAGCAAGGCATTCCCAGGGGCAGATCCCACAGCAGCTGGTTAGCTGCCAGCTTGGATTGCTGAGTCCTCCAGGGCTGGAGGTTTCGACCATCGATTCTTCTGAGGATACCAATGTGGTCTACAAAAGGCTCTGTGTTGCAATGCAGAGAATGCCTTTGTCTGGTAAATCAGTGATAGGAGAGCTGTGATTCCAGAATGCCACACAGGGGGCCTAGCAGCTGACTGTGGTTTCAGTTGTAAGTCATGGGAAAAGTGTTGCCTCTCTTCTTCATTTCTTCTTTGCCTGGCTCTCCCCTGCCCCTGCCTCCCCTCAAGACATTTAAAAAGCTCCTCATACATTAGTTACAGAAATGAGAAAATGCAGCTTTAAGAAATCCCTCTGCCTTGTCAGCGCTGGAGGTTTGCTCAATTTCTTCCCTAAGATCCAAGTCATCAGTGTAGCTGCCAGAAAACAAATTCTCACTGTACTTAAGTAAAGCTCTTTGCCCAAGTTTGCATGGCATGATTTGCCTTGATGCTGTTAGCCTTGTCTTCACAGAGGAGAAAACATCATCCCTGGAAGAGGCAGCCTTGAGAGGGCTCAGATATACGAGCCCTACAAGAGCCTGTGCTGCTGCAACTGCTCTGTGTAGGCAGCTTCAGGGATAAAAAGCTATAGATGAATCTCTCCCTAAAGGCAGCCAAGGTCTTACTCCACTGCTAGCCACCAGCTCGGCACATGAACACTGGGCCAAGAAAAGTGGGCTCCAGTAAGCTGTGGGCTCCGAGCGAGTTCCTGCGCATCAGCAAAGCCATTGTGGCTGCTCACACGAGCGTGCCTCGTTACAGCGGCCGTGAGGGGCTGTGACCCAGCTTCACCCTGGGTGAGCGGGGCCAGGCGAGCAGGGGAAGGCCAAGTGCTTCACCTTGCAGTCAGGGTGATGAGAGACAGCCCGGGCTGTGTACACAACTCCAGCAATAGGCAGGGTTTTCCCGTCCTATTGCCTGAATCTTCTGGCCAGGAAGAGAAAATGCAGCATGGAAGACAGAGTTTGTCTAAAGCCCTTCTTCTTCCCATTTCCCTGTCTACTCTGAGGCAAAATTAATTCAGAAGAATCCTTCTCCAGTGTTTCTTTAATCACTGATGTTGTTATTTGTATTGTAATAGCCTCCATGGGTCCTAGCCACAGTCCAGCCACTCTCATGCCAGCACACAGACACACCACAAAGGCTTTAGAGACCATCAACCACACACAGCAGAAACCAGAAACCTCAGTCGGTAACTAGGGCCTTATCTTGGTAGGCTCTACCCACACACATTGGCCAAGAATAATGAAGTTCACATGGCTTTATTAAAATACTGGAAAGCAGCTGCCTTTGGAAAAAAGCAGAAGAGAGAGTAGTTTTCTCCTCAAAGAAAGAGAGGCCAAGTAAGGCCAACAGGCAGCATTCCTCAAAGGATGGAGTGGCTCCTGAATTGTACTGAAGTGGATTCTTCCAGACATTGTGAAATATTTGTACCTTGAGGGAAGGTTAGTTTTCTTGTTGGATAGTCATAACATATGCTCTTCCCTAAACACACTCATGAAAGGAGAAGAAGAGCAGCTCTTTATTTGCTGGCATTGTCTCACTGTGTTGTTGTCTCTTGCCTTTTATTTAGATTAAAAGTTCGTTATGGCAGAAACCATCAGTGTTGCACATAAGGGGATATTATCCATGACTGCTGGGAGGGTAATACAAATAACATTTATTGGTTTGGGGCAGACAGAGGTTATCACTATTACAAACTGCAAACAAAAAAAAGCTCTGATGAGCTCAGATGAACTCTAGCATAACTTACAATGATGACAGTAAGTTCTAGTTCTAGTTAGACCCAACAAAAATTGAACGGGAAGGTGAAAGGTGCATTGTGGAAATCAAAGAGAGTGAACTGTTTGTTGTTAATAGAAGTCAAAAGCTTCTCAGGGGTCCTTAGGACAGACAGGAGAAGATGCATCCCCCAAAAGATCGTTCATTTGCCTGCTCTACCTCAAGGCAGTGCATCCTTTCAAGCCCCTAGCAAGCTGTATTAATCAGGCCATAATTCATTCCCCTCAGGCCTCACAAAACCCAATAAAGTTGTTACTGCTAAAAGGGTGCACTGCATACAGGTGTGTTCAGCTATTAATGGGTTTTGAAACTATTTTCTGTCTAGTAGGATAAATGGTAAGCAGAATGAGTACGCCCTTGGGTTTGACCAGAAAGGTGTTGAAAAGAGGAAGAAAACTTTCTGGAAAGACAGAAGAAAGTGATCAAGTGCTAGAAAGGATCCTAAAACAGTGATCTTCCCAGGCAAACTTAGACATTTCCAGTACTGATGTGATCATGTGTCTGAACTGTTTCACTCAGCCATGTAATACAAGCACTGAGGTTGTACCTTGATGGTAGGTGAATATAAAAGTCATGGCAAAGGCTGGTATCTCCAGTCTACTGCTCTAACTGGAAAAGCAACCGAGTCCCAGGGTTGGGAATGGTGAGCTTTGTATGCCTCCTTCTACACCTTTTTTTAGTTTTATCAGTTTTTCTGAAAACTCATTAACTTGCCCTGGCCACTCTTATGCTTGTTGCTTAATTGCTACTTGTGATGAAACCACAGTGGATTCCTTACTTCTCTAGGTTAAAACTTTCCTACTGCAGTTTTCAGGACTGGGCAGGACCAAGCAACACTGGTGGCAACTCCTCTAGGACACCATTTAAGACCTTTTTTGTAACAACATTGAATGAACTGAGCTGACTTACTACAATATTGCTGTCTAGCAGCAACGAAGAGAAACAATCAAAATAATTAGAAAAAAATAAGCTACACTGAAGAAATACACCCAGGGCCTCAGGCCTGCCCTTCAGCAACCCTTGCAACTCACAGGTTTTTTCAGGCCTTGCTCAGTTTTTCCATATGAAGGCTGCCTCCACATGGGAAACAACCAAGCTGTTGATTCTGCAGTGCCTCGTTTCCCATACAGCTTTTGCACTGCTGGAGAGGACTAGTGGAAACTGCTATTAAATTTAGCTTCCATGTCTTCTTATTGCCTTATGCAAGTAGCAATGCCTGAAAAAAGTGTGAGTCACAGCAGAGGGAAAGCACTTCTCCGTGAACACACGCAAACAAAATGCAGAAATCCAGAATGGACTTTGCTCACAATTGCTCCTTTCCCAAAATAATTGCACATCAAATGCATTTAGAGCAAAGAAAACTGTAAAACATACACCAATGATGCAGATTTGTACTTTGTGGTATCTCTAGGAAAAATGATGAACCCCTTCCATAACAGGGCATCTATGGGGCTCCAGTTCTGCATGTTGTGGGTGCCAGGTGTGATACTTGCACAGAAATTCTTGCAGCTGGACTTCATCTGGAGGCTCTGGCCAGCTGGAAACTCCAGAACTGAGAGCAGTTACAACTGCAATACTACTTGTACCATCTCTGGTTCAGAACACATCATTATTACAGGCTATTTTATGGGCTCTCTTCCTTGTTAGTCCCTTAAGACAGGCTTTAGTGAAGTTATGTTTTTTTCCTCTTTGGCTCTCATTTAGGAAAACTGAAGATCACTAAGAGGGGAATTACTGCCAACACTGACCTTTATTTTCACCCAAAGACACAAATCAACTAGGTGTGACACACACTTTCATTCCCTTTTTCCATCTTTTCTTTCTTCTACCAAATATTTTAAGGTACTGAGGATCAGCTCAACACTGAACCTGTAAAGAAACACACATGGGAGAGAAATTAGTCACAATGCTGGTAGTTCAATACAACAGCAGTAGAAACATATATTCAGATATTTCATTTTACAGTATTTGAAGTGCAACAAGTCATTTAACGACCAGAAAAGTTAGAAACTACCATCTTATCTGAGACTAGGGACCTCCACCAGCAATATTTCAAAGCAACACCAAGCCCACAGGGTACAGAGGGGACTTTCTGGCATACAAAGGAAAAAAGGCAGTACACAAAGTGGCTTGGTATTTTAAATTTGCAAAAATAGTAGTTGATAGTATTGTTATCAAAACAAATGCAAGCTAAAAGGTGCTTGTAAGAGGCTGGGAAAGAGGAAACAACCCACAAGACCAGCTGATCTCCTGTGAAAATATCTACTGAATTGCAGCATTTTGGAATTGCTGATAACACTGTAAACAAAAAAGTACCTTTAAAAAAAGGTACTGCATGCATAATCTGGTGCTTCTTATAACTCTCTCATTAGCTGATGGATTCTTGAATAAGCATTCTTTTTTTTTACCAAGTAAAACTGTTTGGCCAAACACCAAGATGTGGTGACGACTCGTGCTCATCTCCAGTCCTGTGTTAGGTCCCTATTTCAGCTAGAGATGCCATTTTCCAGACTACCATTACCTACAGCACAGGAACGACTCTCTCTCTTTAGACATTGGGAATACATGTGTAAGCACAATGCCAGCTCCTGCAGGAAAATCTCAGACTCAGGTTCCTCCAGTTGCAGCTCAGCAGCTGGAATAGACGGGTGTGATGAACCACACCAAAGCAAGACAGTGGCACTGCCTCTGGCAGGGAGTGACAGGTTGGGCTCACAGAAGGGCAGAGCTCAACAGCAGCTCTTTCCTCAGACCCTTCTCATCTCGGAAAAGACACATGTTAAAGCAGCCTGTCCAACTGACAGGGACTTCAGTAAGGAGGTGGTTCCTACTCACCCCTACTTTCCCCACCCTGAATACTTAAAATAAAAAGCATCTGCCATAATGAGAAAAACCATGTGAACGTCCCTGGGCTGCTGACACGGCAGAACAGTTCAGCAACAAGCAGCTGTACTGACTCACACGTGAAGCTGACCTCACACTGGCTGTTCAGCCAAGTCAGTTCTCCAAATTCAATGCATCTGAGGAACTGGTGAAATTCTGTTTTGTGTAGCAGGGAAAATGATGTTTGAGAAGATCTGGTTTATGACATTTTCATACAGACATGATTCCTGGTTTCCACACCACCTCTTAAAACCACACACACTCAGTAAAGGAGACATTTATTTCATTATTTCTGTTTTCAAATTTTTGGTACAAAGTTTATTTTCAGAAGTTCTCACATGATCCTTTCTTCTACCAGCGTCTTTAGGATTTTTGTATCTCTGATTTATTTTCTTTATCTGTTGAAGCAAAAGCAGTAATTGCTACAGAAAGAAATAATGGCAATATTACAAATATTTTACAGCAGCATCCATTCGTTTCTTTGCCTCAAGAAAATAACAAAAATAAATCCAAAGACAAGTTCCATACAGCCACAAAGGCTTAGGTTTGTAATATCCAGAAGTCTGCTGCGTTCCCATATATGAGTTGTACAAGTCCAGCACAACTTTCCAAGTTTGTGCAGAGCCTGATAAATAAGACACAGAAATATCAGTTACATTATACTGTTTCTAAGAACTTTTACTCTGTAAAATGTTTGGTCACTCAAAGCTATAAGCTTAATCACATATCAAAGAACACAGGCAATAAAGCCCATCTTACTAAAACATATAGTATTAGGCCAAACAAAATATAAGAGGACAAAATCTAGTGGTCACTGAAGCCTCTTCAAAAAAGGTCTAAAACAGAATGTTTCCATCATGTATCAGAATAAAAACGTACTGTATTAAAATTTGAATTTTTTTTGTTTTGTTTTTTTACACAAGCTGTCTTTTAATCAGTCTTCTATTTACAGTGCAGAACTGCCAACTGCAGTAGTTTAACTTTGGCACAACACTAAGTTCCAATCCTTTTGAGTATTCAAGTCCTGTGTGTGTCCAAAAATTTTCTTGGTTTCACGAAAGATTAGGCCCATTCACAGTTAACCAGTTATCTTGAAATTTTTCAAGAATTGCTTCCCCTTCACCACACTGGGCAGCTACAAAGGAAAGACATTGTAAGCTATTGCATCATTCAAAAGAAACTCTTCATTCTAAACAGTGACAGTATTGTTGCTTCCTTTAATATCACGTACACCAGACAGTTCACACAGACGGCTACATACTGGACACCTTTCTAAAAACCTTGCTGGTCGTTAGTGAATCATCTTCCTCATACTTCAAATACATAACAATTCATTAACTTAATTTCATTTCACATGTCAAACAGGACATTTAAATATATTGCAATATATTATAGAAAATTGCAAAGCGCCATCATTTCTGTAAACGATTCTGACACCTGTTAACTCTCCTGTGCACATGAAGAGCAGTACCTAGTGCCACATTTTCTATACAATATAAAGCCTTCCCAGGTAGGGCAACTCATTTTAGTGCATTTCTGTACAGACTGTAAGCATACATACAGATAGCCAACTATGCAGGGTTGGAAATACTTTTGTAAGCTGAAACTGGAAGATGGGGGGAACATTCTGAAATCACAGCAGAGCTCTTGTGGTTGATCTTTTCATAGCATAGATGAAAACTCTTCTGTCATTCTAGCAGATTCTTTAGGGAGAGTTTCATGGTAGGTATCTAGTATTGAATAAGTGTAAGGAAATATTTTCATCAACCGGGACACAAATATTATGTGTCCTAACACATTCTAGGTTATGCACAGTCCAATGTTCACACAGTAACCTTATCTCTAAAATACTTGAGAAAACCCAAAGCATTTTTATGCCACAGTATTATAACCAAGGATCAGTTACTTTAATCACCACTGTAGTGCTACCTGCTCTAAATTAAAAAAAAAAAAAGAGGCCTCATTTCCCAACAAGCATCAAGTTGGAAGCAGAGGTCAGTACCATTGCTGACCACAACACAAAGATCAGTGCTGCAATCCAGCCAGATTCTCTCTCTACAATGCAAATGTCTGCAGTGTCAGCGGCTGCCTGCAAGTCAGGGTAAGCCAATGGAGCTGGGGTGCAGTTCCTCTGAGCGACTCCAGGCGTGCAGGATGAGCAGGTGTGCATTCCTTGCTGTGCTGACTACCTACAGTGTCTTGCCCCAGTGCAGACATCCACATGCATCAGACAAATCTCACCTTAATTCATGAAAAGTGCTACAGGATGCTCAGTTATCCCTCTACATTTTATAATGTTGTGTGAGTTGGTTTTGCAATGACTGTTCACTGAAAAGGTGCAGATGCTCTTCATCACAGAGAGAGAAAAATCCCCTAGAACTCCAACCATTAAATTTGAAAATACTGGCTATAACCCACTTGTGCTTCAAAATATCCCTTTTAGAAGTGGGGAAGAAAAGCAGAAATTCGAGTTATTGTGTGTTAGTAGCCATTAAAGGGATAAGGGATTTTTCACTTTCTGTTGAAATCCTTATTTCAAAATATTTTCCTACAGAATTTTAATACATCAGCAAACCTCAAGTAACTTGACCTGGTAAGTTTGTGTCATGCTTCTTGGTAAATCTACTTATCCTAGGATATCACAAGCTGGATGGAGAATACAGACATAACCCAGCACTGTTCTGTGTAGAGAACAGAATCCTCTACCTAACCTTTCCATCTTTAATTTACACCATCATTCCAAGTGTAATAAACAACTCTTAAAAGTTTTACTGTTCTCTGGTCATTGATACTATCTCTCTATTACTACTGAATGCAAGCAAAATTGTTTTCAAAGAAAAAAATAAATTAAAGAAAATAGCTATATTTCATTGCACTCTACTTTTGTGCCTTTAGGTTAGGGCAAGGATATTTAACACTTCAGAAGCTTAAAGATTATCTTCTCTCCTTGGGAGATATGAATATAGTCAGGTATTGGACTCAGGTGGAGGACGCAAATCAATACTACCATATTTACAGAAGCAAATACTGACATCCAGCCTGAATACACAGTACTCCATTAAGTGCAAAAGGGAAAATGCTCCCCACCTTAAACCACAGCTGGTTACTCAGCAGCCAGAGATCAGCTGTCAGAGTTACTGCTGTGCTCTTGTTTCAGAGGAAAACGGAGGAGGAGACTGTCTGCATCTTTGGGCTTTCTGGCCTATGGGGACAGCCATGAATCACTGTGCACGGGATCCAGAAATCCTTTCTTTGCTCTGTTAGAGGGGAAGGGAGTGCATTTGCCTGCCTCAAGCATTTCTTGGAGAGCAGAAGAAAATCTGCTTTTGTTCAAGGTGAGCAAATCATCCATTAGAAAATTATTTCATGTCATGTGTGGACATTGCATGAGTTTCCCAATAATCAAAGTTACAGTTAGTAACTCTGAATAATGAATTACAGTTCATAATGTAATGAAAAAGCAGTCTTCAACACGGTACCAGACAAGGTTAAAAAAGGGCATGGCCTCACTTAATATAGTTTATTAGGGATAATACACTGAATTCTAATAATCAGGTACTAGGTTATCTCCTCTTTGCTTTCAAACAAAGAGATTTCTATGTGCTAAAAAGGAGCGGCTGTAAAAACTTACTCTTTCTGTCAG
Source organism: Hylia prasina (assembly GCA_013397195.1). Classification (NCBI taxonomy): domain Eukaryota; kingdom Metazoa; phylum Chordata; class Aves; order Passeriformes; family Sylviidae; genus Hylia; species Hylia prasina. The sequence continues at coordinate 693,211 of VYXD01012568.1, read as the reverse complement.
AACAGAAGGAGTTAAACTTGTTTTGCTTATCAGCTCCTAGAAAACTAAATTCTGCAGGGCAGGCAGAGCCTTCAAGCTTCTGCATTTTCCCTTCTGTTCACTTCTTACAAGTCAGCACTGTTAGTTCATTCAAACCTCTAGGGGAATATAGGTCTGACTTTCTTTTTTCCAGCACTAACTTTGGGGTCATTGAGAGGTGACACTGGGAAGACAGCACTGTTTTAAGATGGAACTGTGCTCTTTCACTGCACTCGGAAGCAAGGGCAAAACATGCCATGAAGCAGGACGATACTGTAATGGTGGATGTCGTCCCTGGTTGCAACACGGCTTTATTTCTTTTAGCTCTTTTCCCTCTCCATTCTGGCACAGGGTTATCTGTGTTTGCTCTTTAGCTGAATTCCAGAGACAGCACAACTGGCATCATGAGAGCAGGTAGTCCTGGCAGAAACAGCAGATGAAGAGAAATGCACTAGCTTAGCTCTAAAGGAACTGATGCTCACAACTGAATTCTGATGTAGTGGTCCCAGCGAAGACTGAGAAACCAGCCACCCAGAGGTAAGATCTAAGCAAGATCAGAGTTTCTTCATCTAAATGTCAGTGACAATCACAGAAGCCCGGCTCAAACCTAAGAGGTGAAGCTCCACAGAAGTACAGAAAACATACCACAGGTTCATCTAGACACAGTCCTTACCATGCAGGAACATCAAGAAAGTCACATGCAGGGGTGCACTGCTGATAGGCACAGAGGTGCTTGGAATCATAATAAATTAAGACACTTGCTGATGTGCTTAGGCTCAGGGTTTCCTGGATGTGACTGATAGAATAAGAAGGTGCCTTATCCTTTCCACCCACCAGGCCATTCCTGTTTCTCTCAGTGACTGTACAATGCCCATAGCAGCCTAAAGGTAGCTGAGATGAATCTGGGCTAAACCACTGTTAGCAGTAGCTTTGAGTTCCCACCAGCCATGGCCACAAATCAGAGATACAACTGACCACAGCACTGTCCAATGGTTCCCATGTCAGTCCTGACGCGGGAGGCCTCCGGAAGGAGTCTGCCTCTCTCCCAGTATGCAGTGCAAATATACACATGCTTTAAACATGAAACAGGCTGGTAATTAATGGACTCTGTTCAAACAGGAATAACAGTCAGACTATGGGCAATTATGAATGCATACAACTTCTGTCTTCAGGCTGAACCCACACAGATTTTCCTCCTTGGCACAACTGAAAGGCTTAAAATGTACATGTAGCCAAACATGCTATGTGTAGACTGCATCTCTCATTAGCTGATCCACAGCATATGGTTTAATTTAAATGTTACATTCTGCAAAGAGTTAATTTTGTCATTGGGCTGTAAATACTGGTATAACCAGTGGAGTACATGCAATTTCCAGTATTTGCAACAACCGAAAATCTGGCCCAGTAAGCATCAGCTACTGTCTCTGACCATTCTACTGAAAGAAGACCTCCAACTCAACTATATTTAGTCTGATAAACAATGTATTTCCTCTTCCTGTGTTTTTCAGACCAGATGTGCTAAGGCCTACCACTGTAGCTGAGTGTTACTTAATAGAACACTGCCAAAGTGGAAAATATCCCACTTTAATCACGTAATTAACTTGGATCTTTGTATTTTTCCCCATTTTTAAAGATACGGTTCCTAGCTAACCTAAATAAGTCTCTGCTAACAAAAAAGGAGATATTTATTTGGCCAGGCTGCTTGGTTATTTGGGGTTTTTTTAACAAAAATTCATTCTCGGTCAACTTCAAGGATTAAGGCAACTCCAGATTTTGCTTGCTAGAGGCATATTCCCAAGGATTTGGTTTAGTATTTTTGGAAACTTAAAAATAGCATGTTTTCCTTCTAGTTTTGTTCTTTCCTACTCAGCAAGCACAGATTTTTGACCCTGTATTCCCAACAGAGCTTGAAGCTAGCTTGAGTCTTTCTTGTATCTGCTGGCTTCTACAACAGCACACTATTACTATCATCCACACTATTACCAGACAAATGAGAATCCCTCCCAACCCCATGCTGAAAAGGCCAGATCTCGATCTCCCTTGTACCACCCCACATGCAGAGTCATAAACACTGCCTTGAAATATGCTGACAACACGGGTTTGCTTCTGCCCCACTCCAAAGTTAAAAATAGTAAAGCTACTGCTGTCTAGCAATGCCGGCCACTTTGTGTCTCACCAACTTGAGCCTTGGAAGCCAGGGAATAGTTTCATCATCAAATTCATGACATATACCATAAACTATTGCCTTTTCTCTCCAATCTTAAAACAGTCAGAAGAGGTCACCCAGCAAATGGCTTTCATATGAAACATCCTCCTGCAGCTCAGGGAGCTTATTCCATCTGTGAGCAGAACGGCACCTACAAGAGTCCAGAGAGGAAGGTCTTGGGAGGTTAACAATATTTTTTGTCAGACATTATTCCCTTTCTTTAGCCTGGGCTTCACCCACAATCAGATATGAAAATCAGATCTAACATGGACTCCTCTGCTTCAGAAAATCATGACTAAAAGGGCTTTCTTGGTTTTTTTTGGCAGTTATCACCGTCCAGAAGAAAGACTAATTCTAAAATTCTGGAATAATTCTATTCTAGAATTTTGGAAATGGGGTTTTCTTGGAGATGGGGAGACATTAGGTCCCATTTTCTCTGCACTAGTCTGTCCTCATTAGTCATGAGTTGCAGAAGCCTACAGAGAAGATGCTGACAGATGTGCAAAAGGAGATTGCTAGTATCCATTCCATTACTGCCAATGTAAAATCAGACAATGCTGGTGACAGCAGCACCAATTAATCACCATCTTTTGACATCAAAATATAAAGTAACTTATCCCTAAAAATGCAGGCTGGCAGTAGCAAGAATACAAACTACTCTTCCTCTGAGTACCAGTTCTCTAGGATGCCAAACATCTGCCTAAACTAATTTGTGGGAATTTGGCCCATTGTTTTTAAGTTGCTAATTCAAACTGCACTATAACGTCATGGTATTGAGACCAAATAGTTGTTGTTTTTTTTTTTTCCTATTTTATGTACACTTATTTGAGATGGGAATGTTTTATATCAGATTAAACTACTTCTGGGGTTCAGTTCAGGTAGATCAAACCACCTCCAGAAATAAGTGTGTTCACCCAGCAGTGCCAGGAGCAACCAGCACAGTGGGTGAGTTCAACAATTAAGATCCTTTACAGTTAAACCTGCACACAAATCATTCGACTGGGCTATCACAGAAGAACAATTCAACACTAACGTGTTTGTAATTATTAAGCATCTAAAAGCCATATAACTTCATTTTTGTTTGTGAATTAAACACCATGTCATTGCTACAACTTACTTAAAAACCTTTCTTACTAGCACCAAAAGATGCTTTTCATCTCTGTATCTGTGTATTCTTACAAACCCCATAGCAACTCTAAACAACTTTTAGACAGTTTTTGTCTTATGTTAACCTTAAAACTCAGTGTCAGATTTCAAGAAATTATTCTCTTTTGCTACAAATAGAGATACTACTTTTACCATTTCCAACAAAGGAAAGAATGCACAAGGTAGAAGTGTTACTATTAACTGCATCAAGTCTGTCAGGCATTTAAATTAGATTGATGTGGGATACACGGATTAACTGCAACAAAAAGCATCTTCTAGCATCAGACTCATTCAGTTAGCTCATAATTATCAACAAGGAACATTTCAGTCCAAGTTCTGTAAACCCAAAACACTCCAAAGATATGCAAAAGGTGCAGATATCACCTTATTTTCTTAAACCAATCAATCCTCACCCCTAGGTTCATTGGTTCCTTTTGTCACACTTTTTCCCTTCTGTTTTCAACGCTTTCCTTAAGAAATAAACCCAGGCCTTGAAACCTTTCAGATTAAGTGATGTTTTCAAAAAGACATCTAATGTTTTTCTGATTTCCTCCTTCACAAGCAGGCAATGTTCTCTTACAGCAACAACAACAAAAAAAAGTGTCTGTGTTTTTTTGGAATTAAACAACATAAGGCAATTAAATATTGAGAAGCAGTCACGTGTATGATGAACATGAACCTTCCCATCGGTAGTGTGGAAAAGGAGGAGCTGAACTTGATCTGATTTGTAACCCTCTGTCCCAGACCAGGCCTGAGGATGTTCATCTCCTGTAGCAACAAAGCAAACAGTTCTTGCCTGCACAGGTAGCATCTTGCCCTTGTACTCTTAAGTGGAAGGAAGATGCTAAGCAGCTGCTTGCTAAACTGAAGGCCATGAAAAATCATTTGGCTCTTCACCATAACATCAAACGTAATTCATAGGCTTTTGGCCCCCAAATTCCAAACTGTACATCAGTCTGTCTTTGAAAGTTTACGTTTAACATGTCTGGGGGGTTCCCAGGTATCACTATCATCTGTTTCTTCCTCATCCTCCTGATCATCCAGCATTTCATCTTCCTCCTCATTCTCATCAAACAGCTCTATTCCAAGTTCTAATCTTCTTTGCCTTTCTGCAAACCATTCTCTGACCTGCTCATATCCCATGTGAGATTTGGCTACCAGTTCATCAAGGTCTTGCTCATTAAGGAATTTGTGCTTCATATAATAGTCCTTTAGGATTGCTGTTCCAGTTTTAAATTTTATGACAGACACACCTCTGTCCCAGCAATTTAACCTCTTGCTGCCCCGAGGCCTCCCCCGAGGCCTCCCTCTCCCCCTCCCTTTTGGTCTTCCTCTCCCTCTCTTCCTTGCAAAGCCTTGGCCATTTAGACTGTTTGCACTGGCACTCTGGTAATAGTAATACCATTTCAATCCACCATTTTTCCAGGCATAGCGAGTATCTCCAAACCAGCTCACAATTTCTGATCTTGGAAGCCCAGTTTCTTCTGCCAGCTTGTTGTATTCTTGTGGAGATGGCCACTGAGTACGGACAAAGGAACTTTTGAGCATGTGCAACTGCTCTGGTGATTTTTTGCCTATTTTGCTTGAAGTGGAACACCCTGATTTTGTTCCTGCTGTTCCATCTCCCACAGATGTTTCTCCAGACTCCTCTTTTGAGCTGCCAGCATTACTTTCATTCATGTCAGCTCCCTCTTCCTTCAAGACATTTGACTTCCTTTTTTCTGTAAACCAGGCATCAATCTCTCTCCTAGTCAGTTTTGTTTGGGCTCTTAACCTATTCATCTCTTCCTCAGTAAGAACAGGGTTATTAAGAAAACTTGCTTGGAGGACTTGCAGCTGTTCAGAAGACTTCTCTTTGAATTTCTGTGGGGTGAGATCAGGAAAAGTACCCCAAGATGACTTGCTCTGTGGAGTGACTCCAGTTGGAGATTCATTCATTTCATCACTTGAATCAATAACAATGGTGGCACATGAATCGTTGTTGAGATGAATCCCATGATTATTCTTTGAGTTTCTCTGATTGTAGCGTGTATCACTGAACCACTTTTTGATCTCTCCTTTAGTGAGGCCTGTTATTTTCATAAGTCTAACAATTTCTGAGTCTTGAGGAAACTGGTTTTTAAGGTAGCTGACTTTCAATTCTGCCAGTTGTTCCTTAGTTTTTTTTGCTCGGATGCCAAAGGAATCAGGATTCATCAGTGTGGATTCATTTTTGATAGGCTGAGGGGCTGGAATGGCAGCTACTTGTTTGGTTTCTGCGATAGGCTGAGCACTGTGAATCTGACTCTTCTGTAACTGTGTTTGGTTTGGGACTCCTGCTACAGTCAAAGCTATTGGGGCTGTTACTGGTAACGTATTTGTACCTGCAACTTGAGTGAGAACAAGTCCTGGCTGACCAACGATTTGGCATGTCTGTAAAATTGAAGGTAAACCATTGCTAGCGGCCGAAATATGTGCTGGAATAACAGTAATTGTCTGGGGCACAGTATGCACTGTGCCATTAAATTGTTTCCTCCTTGCTTCCTCCACCTCCTCTGGCGTCCAACTCACTCCGTGTTTCAGACGCTGGGCAGAAAACCATATTTTAATCTGTTCTTCCGTGTACTTGGCTTGAGAGGAAAGAACAGTGATTTCCGACATGGTTGGATATGGGAATTTGTTGTAGGTGTTAAGCAAGAGAGGATTGTTATCCAAAGCAGTGTTATAGGCTGGAATGCTATTTACAGGTATTAGTACTTTTGGAATCAGGTTTGAGTTCTGTGGAGCTGTAACAGCTGTTATAACCTGTGCCACCCCAGGCTGAAGCACTGGTGCCGGGGTCACTACCGCACCAGCCACATCTGCTGCACTGCAAACAACTGAATGGCTTGGTTTTGACTCAGAAACTGACGGTGGGGGGTTTTCTACTACCTCTTCAGAGTTTGGCTCATTTTCAGTTCCCTTTTCTTCACCAGGAATGTCATCAACTACATTGTGGAAAACAGCAATACGTTTAGCCTCGGTTTTGTTTTTCATCATTTTCATGATAGGAGTTTTGCTAATGGAGATCCCTGATGAGGGGACCTCAGAAGAGTCAGCCTGTCCAGCATTTTCTTCTCTAACAAAACTCCCATCAAAAGTGAGATCATTTACTGTCTGTTCAAAGATTGTCTGGTTATTACGTTTCACCATAGTCAATTTAAAATTCTCCTCTCCGGGGTGGTGCTTCAAATTATGTTCTGAGAGGGCATCATATCTTTTGGTAAGGAAATTACATTCTAAACAAACGTAGGATGAATTTAATACTACGTTGGGGTGTTCTGAATCCACATGAAAAGTAAACATATTGAGATCTGGAGTCTGAAAAGTACAGTATTTACACTCATAACCACCTTCTACTTTATTTGTGTTTTTCTTATTGTCTGAATCCACATACTCATGAACATCCTCATCACTTGTTACACTCTCTGCTGTAGGGTTATCTGCTGGCGTGAGCACAGGTGGTCCTTCCTCCAAGTCTGACACCATTTCTAGATCTGGATCCTGCTCATTGGCTAAGACCATGCAGGGTGTTGTTGATTTTCGTTTACTTGCCATGACTGTTACTGTGAAAATGATAACGACTGGTCAGACACAGACTTAGCTTCAAGCTCTTCTTGATTAATAATAGTAATAATAATAATATTAATATTAATAATAATAATGGCTTTCGGTACTTCAAGTCAGTTCTTGTAAAGTCTCAACATTTATCCCATTAGCAGCTTTTCTTTCGTAGTGCAATCAGATTAAAAATAGTTGAGGATGAGATGTTGAGACACACTGTTTTAAAGTCCACATCCACCACCTGTAGTAAAGAAGAGACAGTGGAATTAGTTTAATTTAAATAATAACTTCTATTTTGCTACATGTTATGGTTTAAGGTAATTCAGTCCTTTGAGGTTTAGTGTGCCACTGCTCATACTCTGAAACCAGCAGACCTATTCCAATAAGAGACAGGTGAAGCTAAGATAAGAAAGGCAAAATCCAATCCACTTATTACAGGTTGAAATTTGTTTCAGTTCATGTTAATACAGTGACAGACCTAAATAACAGAATGGTGTGAAACAGGTAACTTCCTGACTGTTTCCCTTTCTTCAGAAGCCTTTTTCTTGGGACAGTGCTGAGGTCAGTCTTGCCCTTGGACTGCTTTCCTAAGCTACAACAACTTCTCTCGACTGTTCTGTGAGCTCAAGTTCTTCCTATCACTAACTTGAGCCCAGTATGATATCTCCACTACGGGCTCTGTCATGTCTTTCACATCAGAGGCTGTGGAGTCCCAGAAAAGGCATGTTTAGAGTACTTTTCCACTGCATTATACATACAGGCACAATCATGTGCAAGGTCTTTCTTCCATGTCTGGAAGAAGGCAAAACAATGTCTTTTTAAGGCACTCCGACAGATAAAAGATGATTATCCTTTCTTCCTAGCTTTCCAAATGTCATTCTCCAATTGAAGACCAATCCCAAACCAATAAAAGTTGATTGCTAGCACGTGGCAATTAAGTAAAATGTTTTCATGCCTCTGTGCATTAACAGAGACATGACTGATTGTGTAAACTGTAACAGAGAGAGAAAAAGCATTGAAGACTGATATCCCAAGCAGAAGCCTTAGCTTCACATTTTTTCTTTAGGCAAAAAGACAAAAGTGTTTATCCATAGTTGCCACCCAGTGCTGCTCCATAAGCTCTGTTTTTAAAGTTGTGTGTCACCTTACTGCTTCATAAATATCCTCCTTAAGTGTTTTTAACAGTCACCCTCTGCACTACATCTGTGACTACATCCAAAGCACAGAGCCTCACACGATCTGCTTTTTATGACAAGGATATAGCTACATGGCATTAAGGACACTGAAAATGCTCAATAAATCTTGGGTAATCACCATTCCAGGATGACAATTATTTAATGTTACTGGAGCAGAAAGATATCTTTCTTCCACAAGTTAATAGTGGCCATCTGTAAAACTGAGCACAGAAGTGCAAAAGGTATTTATTTTCATGCATGTACAAAGTACCTATTGCAGGCCACCTCATTTCTCTTTGCAGCGAGAGAACTATGAAGCAAAGCTAAATAGATCCATTTGTCTCAGTGTGCCCAGGGACAAGAGGTAGACCATTATTAACTGTGCTGCTTCTCTGTGGGGCTGGAGGGCTCTTGACAAAAGGGAAGACACTGCCAAGACAAAGTTGAGCAATGCTCTGGGGGAAGAGCTGGGTGGTATTACCTAATGATTCTGCGATTTTGAGTAAAATTTCAGAAATGCCAGAAATGCCTATTCTATAAAGCAACTTAACAGCTAGTTTTGCTGACTGAAGTTGCATTTTGAGAAGTGATTATGGTACTCTGAAGTGCCTCATCCCTAGCACAGCACATAGGATCTATACACAGGGCAGTCTGAGTGAGCTTAGGCCAAGGGTCCCATTCTGGGATGGCCCCGAGCGCAAGTGAAAACATTTGATCTGACATCCAGGATTGAAGCATGCTGAAGGCAAGGCTGGAGATAAGGAACAAAATGGGAAACCTGTTCAACAAATCAATAAATGTTCTTCTCCAGTCTCCTCATGTACCCAGTAGTGTTCACAGTGCCTGTAAGCCAACAGGTCTACGTGCAATTGCAGCACCTGCAGGCTTTTAGCTAAATCTGTATCACATCTCTGCTGTGCTTCGATTTTGCTTATGGTGCATAGGCAGATTATCGTTCCCCTCTTCTGTTTACCAAGACAGCAATGTATTTCTTTGATGCAAACAGGTGTCAGAAAAAGAAAGCTGCATCTGTGCTCTTCTGACTACATTGTATAAAATTTTTGGTTTTTTTGGTTTGTTTTTTTTTTTTTTTAAAGGATGTTGTGATGTCAAAACAGACTTTACAGAAACCTCCATTCTCTCCTCCCTGGAGCTAATGTGATTATTCCACCTGTAGCACCCTGCTTGACATGTTCTCTCAGTGTAGCAGGGGATTATGAAAACTCACAGTTGTGTAGTTTATCCAGCCAATTATGCATCATCCTTGGAATCTTAATTTCCTCTAAAACACCTCTCCTGTTGTGCTTACAGGACTGTGTGGGACCTTGCCACACAGCATGACTTCAGTAAGGTCTGCAATATTCTGTACCAGTAGGCCAATGACTCCAACAAAAAATGAAGTAACAGTGTGGTTTTGCCAAATCCACCTTTCTAAGAACCCTGTTGCAATTCTTGAGGTTCTTACAGACTGTTTTTTAGTATGTTCTTCCTGTATTGAGCTGGGAATGAAGATCTCTTTAACTGACCTGAGATTCAGTATGTGTTCTACTATGCTCAATAATTTTCCTTGGTTAAGACTGGGCAGTCTTCTGCTCAGTCTTGTGCTTGCCCGTCTCAAGGCCACTGAGACCTCCCTCATATTCCATGAATTCCCAAAGGTCATCACTAATGGTTCAGAGGATGCTTTTGCTTGTCCCTTATATACCTTAAGGTCAAATATGTGACAAAATACTGTGAAAGATTTTCTCTTTTTATTCCTCCTTGTGAATATTGACATTGTATTGTGCAGTTTGCTTTGCAATTCAATAATCCAGGTGTTTATGTCAAAAGCAGCATTTTTTAATAAACGAATCTGAAGAAACACTTTCAATTATTTGCACTGCAATCCCCTTCTGTAATTTCACCTCAGATTTTCATAGAATTGACATTCCTAGCAAATCAGCCCACGAAACAGATGTTTTTCTAGGAACATAAACCAGCAAGTGCAGGCATACTTTCTGAAAGTCCAGAATGTGGTATTTTATCTTTCAGCAGGCAATTTCTCAGGACACTGTTCTTCAGAAACATAAACAGTTAGTAATCCCAATTAATTAATAATCACATTAAGACAGATTAAATTACAAAGTGGAATTCAACATTTAAAGTTGTCTTTATAGCAGATTTGGATGAAGGCTTATATAAGTATTTTCTAAATGGAGGCAGAAACCTTCTGCCCATTTGATTAGCTTGAGAAGGAAAAGACATAGAGTTGATCCCAGAAGACATGAAAGAACCCGCTTTCAGAAAAAAATTTTTACTCACTTCCTCCTTCCCTCCTCCAAACAGGAGTACTTGATGTAGGAAGAAAAATAAATCAGTTTAGAGAAAATGTTCACTGTGTGTTCAGGATGTATGCTTTGTGAAAAGGCATTGCTCCCTGCTTGCTGTATGACACTTTTAGCCAGTGTGTAGGAAAAGCATGCCAAAAAAAATCCAACCCCATGTAATGTGATTTTGAGAATATGCAGAGAGTGGCTCAGGAGAAGATGAAGCAACAGAACCTGCTTCTAACTTTTAAATCCGTCTAGATTAAAAGCTGCCTACGACTTCACACAGAAAATGCTGCCTTCTTATAACCCATGACAACATGCAGTTGTTGATCCTTTGTTTAGCCTCCTTCTACCACCATTTATTCAGAGGAGTTGTATATATGTCAGAAACTATTCGGCAGAGCTCAGTGTAGGCTAATACACTCTGATCTTTGCTGCCTCTCAGTGAGAAGGGTGAAGGACTTTGTTGCAGTGCCATTTTCTTTAGTTGTTCATTACCTGCAAAGTTCAGAGTGCCTTACTGCTTATGAATCCAAAATAAAGCCGTATCTCCATTAATTCTGCAATATCCACATTTGATTCCTCTTTTAAAAATAAGGTCTGATACTAATCCAACATAGGAGTGAAACTTGTCAAACGGATTTCAGAAGAAGTTCCCATGTATTATAAAGATACGGCTCACTTAGGGTCCTTGCTGCATCAGGACTGGTAATGAGGGAGGCAAGTACCAAAAGCTACTGTGGTGCCCACGCAGAGCTCCAGGCTGTGCCAAAGCCAGACCCGTGACAGAGCACTGGAAAGCTGACACAAAGCCCAGCAGAGGCTCAAGGGAGCCTGCCACAGGACATGTGACTGGACTTTCTCAGTTACTTCCTCTCAGTACTGGTTTTAATGGGTAACAAACAGTTGCATCAAAGTAAATGTCAGAATTTCATGCCAGAAGTGACCACTAAGTGACCTACATTATCTTTCTCTATTGCACAATATACCCCAGGTTACCTCTGTGGAGCACAGTAACTTGTGCCCCTGCTTTTGATATAGAAAGCCATAACTAAGTTTTGTATCTGATCATATAAAGCTAATGACCAAACCTGTCGAGTACTTAAAAAACCAGGGGTGCACTGACCATGAGGTGTCTTTAGCTTGAATGATGCCATGTTTCTGCTCCTCAGGCACATAGGCAAGTATTTCCTGTGTGATACACACACCTTGGCAGCTACACTCACATAGGCAGACCTTTATTTTATTGACTCTGAACTGACCAATTCAAACTGTGAGCACTCAGTAATTTCAATGTCAGACATCTCTGCATGACTGTTTTTGAAAGTGAGTATCAGACTTGTGTAAATGCTTATCATAATAAAATGGCAGCAGTTGGGGAATTTTTTTTCTTTGCATAGTTATAGCTCCATTTTGTTTTAATTGCTGTGCTGTTACATACAAAACAGAAAGGATGAAGAAATAAATTACTGATATAAAGAGAAATTTTAATGTGTTTTGCATTGAATAAACATTTAATTCAACCCACCAAATGTTTCATGTTGGCTTTAAAAATGTAGAACAGTAAGATATTATTAATTTTAAAAACTGTTTATCAAAAAAGTTTCTCCTTAAAACACCACAACAAAAGATTTTATTTCATAGGATTTCCTTCTTTAAAATGAAACAATCTGGCACACATATGACTTCACAAAATGCTCCTTTCGACTTCATTATGTGGCTTGTTGTTTTTTTTTTTTTCCAGATGAAAAATTTCTAGAGACATTAATTTCCCCAGGCCCTAGTCCAGCGCTCCAAGTACAAGACCTTCCTTCAACTTCCTGGAGTTCATGTCCCCTGACACCCCTCAGCTTCTGCAGACACCCAAGCTGCAGTCCTACAGATGGTCTCCTCGCTAGAGAGCCCAACTCATTCCGAGTCATCGCTGGTGCTGAGCAGGAGCCCCCGCGATTTCGAAGTGACACAGCCCAGCACAGATTGTCTGGCTCTCCTCTCCCCCTCCTCCACTGATTCCAACGCACCCTACGAGCCCTCCTCACACCAGAAACCAGATTTCACACTGGCTGCTTTCTGCTTTCATTAATATTTGGCTGTCACCACTAAAAATGGTACTTCTCAACAGCAAGTAGAAGTATTATTAAGAGTAGTATTCAAGAGCACTCTTGAAAAGTAGGGCTGAGTCTCAGGACTTACAGCTCCCAATGCTTTTATACTTTCTGCTAGGCCAGTGGCATTTGCAGAAGCCCAAGGAGCAGCAGCCTGATGCATGACAATACAAGAACCTAGACAGACAGAGAAAGAGAATCCATTACACATAGGTGGTTTAAAGCACTCTGCAGATGTGCACGACAGGCATAAAAGCATTATTAAGAGCAGGTGATAAAACATGCTGCAAATTCTACCTTGGATACAAAAAGGTAGTGATACATTATGACTCATAATTCTGCCTATTTTTTTAACAGTAAAATGCATTTCTCAGACCTCAAGGCCAGATCTTTGCCAAATTTCAAGTTCCTATGTCAAATCCCTGAGGCAGAGAGCTGCCCAGAAAAAGACAGATAGTACGGCTTTTACGTGGAGATTGCCTCCCTTCCTCTCCTTGTTTCCCTCCTCACTCTGTTAATTTTGAACCAGCTAATGTTCCCCCAAAACTCAATGAACGGAGAATAAAAGCAGTCTCAAGAAAGAAACAATGTGAGAAATTCTCATTTCAACTATCCTAAGAAACTGAAAACAGGGACTTAGAGTGAATTGACCAGGTGACAGTAACACATACTGCCACATGCTCCACACATGCACACAGACTTCCATACACTAGAACACAGACCCATTATTTAAATAACTTATAAAGTATCCCAAAATGCTTGAAACAAATGTATAAACACAGTGTTTGTATGACCAGTGTTTTATGAATGAAGAAGAAGCAAGGACTTGAAGTGTCAACTGAAAAGCAAAAAAGATCAGTTCTACTGCATGAACCTACCTAATCCCACGTCAAGGCAAAGAATAAGGCACATTTTCAAGGTTTTAATAGCTCTTTAGAATCTCCTCTACCAATTAGTCCACTATGAGCTTTTGCTCAAATATGCTTGCTCAGAACCTTTCCTGTGTGCCTTGGATCCATCTGCTTGCTTCCCACCCCATGTCCTCCTTAAAGCCTCTCCTAGCTTTCCTTGCAGGTCAGCTTCCACTTTGTGAGAAGGTCATGGCATGCAGAGTACATAAAAAGTCCTTCATGTTCAATGGCATGTGATTTGCATCTCTACCTTGGTTGCAAAAAGTTTTACTTCAGATCTGGTATTTTATAAGGTTCTTTTAAGGTGGTCCAGAATGTTTCCAGCATCATGTAACAGCTTTACAGTTGTAAACTGAACCACATAAGAACAGACAGAGCAAAGAATTGACCTAGTCCCTACTGGTAGACTCCTACATTGTGGAAAAACACAGAAGAATTTCATATTCATGCTTGCAAGTACAGGTGATCTTAAAGAATGCTGGTCATGGAACAGCATATTCTCAAGTTAAAATACAACATTTTTTAGAGGGGTAAGTTCCCCTCTCTGTATTCAGAGTACTTGGTCTAAGTGCAAGTATTCCCAGTGCAGCAGGAATGCCAGGACCAGGGTGAGACTATCAAGCTCACTCAGGACTGTCTTTCCATGCAACACCAACATACTCTATGTCAGCTGCAGATGACTTTAGGGGCATAGTGATGGTGGAGCAACAGCACTTCAGCACCGGCGAGGAATTGTAACCAGATATCTGGAGAGTTTGTAAAAATCTGCTTGGGATTTTTAAGCAGTTTCCATCCTTGCAAGTTTTCAAAACCTGGTAAGACCTTGAACAACCCTAGCTACCATCACAGATAACTCTGCTTTGAGCAGGAGGCTGAACAAGACAATCTTAAAAAGTCCCTTCTACTCTAATGTTTCTCCTCAGGAATTTGAGATGTTCCAGCCTATAACAAAGGAAAAAGAGGATAGTCCAAGCTGCCTGCATAAACACTCTCTCCAGGTCTCAATTATCTAGTAAAATACCACTGTGTACAAAGTTAACCTTTGTGAAAAGCAAAGCCTTTTTATTTGCAACAGTGACGTGACTCCACACCCCTGCTGAGTACTGTACTGTACTCTCAGATACTCCCGCTGATTTCTGTGGGAGATAATGTCTTATTCTATGTGTGACAAGACCAATTTCCTCACCCCTCACCCCACGCCCCCATCATTCATCCACAGAGTGGATAAACATTGTTTACTGCCTATCAGCCCAGTGACAAAATAAGCTAAAAGACAGAGGACTATAGAGGCTTTCAAGTACACCGTGTGGACTGGAAAGATGAATCTAAGTACAGTCACTGCAGAAGTCTGAGAGATGACTGTGTACTCAAGTTACCATGGGGTAATGAAGAGTCCTGAAGAGTCAGCAGATCAGAACAAGCATCTCTGCCCATGGCACAGGGAACAGGAGGTTTGCTGTTACAGCATTTCACAGGCTCTACTTCACAGGCACTTGTGGACCTGGCACTCAGCTGTCCCACACTGCTCCCAGCTCACCTGAACAAAGGCTTTCAATGCAGCAGCAAAGAATCAACAAGTCTTTCACCAGGCTGGTTCCCTGTTCCACTGTTTCCCAGGCTAATGCCCTAAACTTTGACTGTGAATCTGCCTTCTGTGACTTACTCTGTGCCAGAGTAAGTCACATTTCTTTCTGTGACCCCTCTCGTCCCTGCTCAGAGCCCTGCAGAGGACAATCCCGTTTGGGAGCCACTGTCTGAGGAAAGCTGGAGGCTGCACCTTTTGCCCTGCTCTGCTGGAGCTGCCTGTCATGTGAGTCACTCCTGCAGGAGAAACACAAACCTCCCATGTTCAGTCCTGGCAGGGAAGCAAGAGAGCCGGATCACCAAAAAGAGATTGCCCTCTTTCACTTTCTGTCTCTCAAGTGTAATGGTGGAAAATTAGCACAACGTGATTTAAGTGGAAAATGCAGAATTAACTAAAACACTGTACTTTAATAGCTGTGGAGCTGCTTTTTTCTTTTTTGCATTAGATTTAAACACCGTTAGAAAAATTGATTAGTTCTGTTTTAAAAAATATAGGCAGCTTAAAGCTGCATAAATATCCTAGGGTCAAAATCAGGGTGATTTACATGAGAATGAGCAGTAAAATTTTTAAAGGAATACTGTAAGTGTTGATAAAAACACATGTAAGAGGCAACAGAAAAGCCTAAAAAACATTACACAGCACAAAACAGCATGACATTTGGGGGGAAAGGAAGAGAAGAATCAGTATTATGTTTACACCACCTATTATTTAGACTGTAAGTTTTAAACAGAAAGATTCTTTTAATTGACATTAATGTTTCAAGAATGCACTGAACACATTCCCTCATAGGAGAAACAACTATTTTATTTACTGACATTATATTAGACATAATCATTAAGAGCACCAATTACTGCCGGAAATTCTGTTCTAATTGTAAACAGCTAAGTTTTTATTAATGGAATAAGAGGACTTTAAAAACATCAGTATTATAACGGATAGTTTTATTTCATGTCGTTACTTTTTTACCTAAGTTGGAAATTCTCAGTGAAAACACTGAATTATTGGCAGTTAACAACTAACCTTATACACAGAAATTCTTTGTAGACATCTGCACTCAGTGAAGGTAGAAATTACTTCCTGAATGACAGAAATTCCTGCCTCAAACTTTAAAAAGCAGGACAGCTTTTTTTCTGTGTAAGATCTCCAATTCAGGCTTAAGGATAAACTCTGCCAGAGCCAAAATCTTAACAAACATGGATACATTATCATAGAAATGATAAATTTACTCTAGGGAGTATTAAAAAAGTATCACAATTTGTCTCACAAATCAGTAGGTTTTAAAAAAAAGTCATGTTTGAATAAATGTACTCTTAGATATGCCACATATTCACAGTAGTTTAATAATACAGACATGTTATGCCATTTAGGTACATTTTAAGTTAAATTTTAATTTCCAATCAAATGTAGTTAGACAAATTTGGGAAAACAGGAATTAATCATTAATTGAAAAACAAGATATACATAATACACTGTTTTCTAGGAAAATGACAAATAAAAATTAATAATCTGAGTGTATGTTGAGATAAAGTAACAATCCCTGATATAATTTACCCCTTTACAAAAAAACCTCTGCAAACTACCACAATATCAAACAATGAGAATCACTTGCCATTTACGAGTTATCAAAAGCATAAATTCAACTCAAGATTAGGATAAATCATTTATATCAGGGTTCCCTACATTCAGATTCAAGCTATGATGAAATCACCAATTTCCATTATTCTGTGTTCCATATATTAGGACTGGTTTTGAATTAATGCATTAGTTAAATGATAACTTGCAGAGACAGGGAAATACAAAGACTGGTCAGGAGAGGTAAGATGAACTTGTCTGGTGTTATTATTAAATCAACCAAATCAGAAGGGCCCAGGATACAACTGGGGTGTGGCACACAAAGAGAATGTTTATAAGTGTGTCCAAGTTTAGCACAGAAAATAGGCAGGCCTGGAAACCCCATGGGAATAAGATGTATCTGTTGTTGTAAGCAGGCCCTGCAAAATGTTACTGGTTCACTAGCCTGGGGCAAGCTTTTTCTTTTTTTCCTTCATTTTCTTTTTTGACAGCCAAGGACAATATTAGCTTGCATTTTTTTTTTGTCATCGTCAAGCTGAGGCTGGGTGAGAATATTTTGTGTCTAGACTAATAAATGTTTGTAAGGATTTTGCAAGACTGGTTTATGGGAATAGAATCCTCTTTTTGTTTTTCTGCTGGAAAAAGCAGCATTAAAAACAAATGAGCACCATCATGCATTTGTTTTAAATTGCATATTAGAGCACTGCTATTTTGTGTGCAATCAATACATAATTTGGAAGAAAGATGCTTTTAAAATTCAAAGCTATCCCTGAGCAGCTAAGGTTCTCTTGGAAACTGAAGGAGGAGTCTGAAATTATTGTTCTTTTGTTTGCATCCCCCAGTGGGGAAGGCAGCACACAACTAGAAACTACTGTGCTTTGAGGCTGCACAAATCATTAAGAATAAAGATCAATCCCCCCTCCATTTAAACATTAGGTATTAAAACTGAATCTAGGATGAAGATAAGCTAAACAGACTCCTTTTCAAGCTGTTATTGGGTTAAATATAATATCAAAGGGATTACATAAATCTTGTAACTCTCTCTACAGAAATTTTAAAAAGATACTTATATTTTGCAAAACACAGCCTGTCTAGATCCCAATTACAAGCCTCAGCTTAATCAGTGGAAATCGGTGGGATATGCATGGGCCAAAACCTACATTTTCTTTTTAATATTTGTTTTGGAGGGCGGGGTATCTCAAGATGAAATGGCTGACTGAGCTTTTCATTTCATTGCTTTGGGTGGAAATGACTGAATCTTTCCACACCAAGTAGTGCTGAAGAAGCTGCCTGGTGTGAAGCAATCTTCAGTCCTAACCCTCCAGTGAGGTCTCACCCTCAGCCTCTCTCTCTCCCTCACCAGCTCTCTGCAGCAATATGGCTTAAACGTTGCCTGGTGAAGAAGAGGGCTCCTGTTCAGTAATTCACAGATAGCAATTACTATCTGTAATTGAGCATTACATCTGGAAATAGGATATTCACTCATATAAAGCAGCATATAGATGCAAATTCTGAACTTAGAACTACCTTGTGCCCATATGCAGCTGGGTATTCCCAGCTCTTTGTCAGTGTGTGTGACATCAGAGTGTGGTGCCCATGCTGTCATCATCCATGCAAATAATAATATACTGGAAAGCTTTCCGAACAAAGGAATCTCAATTTCAGTCTATACAGTGATGTAGAACTTCTCCCTCTCTGGACTTTATGTACAATGATAAACTATCTTTCTAAAGAAGTGTGCTTGTGATTATTTCTTTACTATGTGTAGAAAGAGTAAACTTACTTTGCTTCAATAGTACTCTTTTCTCCCATCTCTTCCCTCCTATCCCCTAAGGAAACAAACAGCTGATATTAGCAAGGCCTTATATTTCCCCTGGAGGAACCCAAGAAATAGAGAGTTAAAAAAAAAAGCTACTTGTCAAGAATCAGTTAAAATGAATGGTTTTAAACTGATAAAACACCCAAAGTTGTAGGTATCTCACAAAAAAAACTCACCAAAAGTAGTCCCTTCCATGCTAAATTACCGCTTTTAATGCAATAAAAAAATTTGTTCTCTATTCAGCGACAAATTCCTCCAACAAATTTAAGTTAAATGTATTAAGTCGTCAAGTTTGAAAAACACTCATGAACTACAAGCAGTGAAACTGTGTGTGTTTGCCTCTTATTTAAGCAGATACCTACAAGGCCAGCAGGGATCTTGCATGGGTATCAATTCCTCAAACTGATCCATGAACAAAAAACCCAAACTCACGTGACACTCTAGGTGTGGTGACCTTTTATCAGACCAGATCCCCCTGAGAAGTTTGGAGGACAGGGAGCCATTAAGTATTCAACATAGCAAACAAGGCTGAACATTGTGCAGTGCTGAACACTCCAAAAATTCCACTGTATCTACAAACGCATTTCACCTCGCTGAAAATCCTGCTGAGAAACAGAAACTCCTGAGCTTTCATGCTGCTCCATCTAACTCACTTGGCAACTGCTGCCAAGTGCCCCAACTCCCCCTGATACAACTTGGATTTGCAGAGCACTCACAACTCCCACTGATTTGCTGCAGGCAGCTGATCCATGTATAAAAAGGTAGTATCTTTCTACCTTGAAGGTATTCTAAAGATTGACTAGGAATCTAGAGTTCTTGAGGAAGCACACAGCTGTAACAAACATTTTACTTCCAGTCTTCTACAGTCAGGTAGTTAATAACTGTTCTTTCCTGACTCCTTCCCCACTGTTTCCCCTTTACTCTTTTTCAGACATACAACATTCTTAGATCTTAACTAACCTAATTACCAAGACAGAGCCTTACACCCATGCACGGAGCCAGTAGGAGAGTTTTAAAATCAACAGCACTTTGATATACAAACCAAGTCTTTCCATTATAACACAGGGAGGAAAGTAATCAAATTAGTACCATATTTTGTGTATGCTAACCTATTTCACAGCTTTAAGAAAGGCAAGCTTAGACCTCTACCAAGATTGCCTTGGACTATACAAACATGCACTCCCATCTATGAAGTCCTTAGCACCTTTCTTCACTAAGACAATGTTAAAATAATCACAGTTCTAACCTATAACCAATGATTCAAGCCCTAAAATCTCTATGATTACCCGATTCACAGAATTCATTGTGAGTTAACAGCTATTTTCCATCTAAGAAATGTTCAAAGATGCTTTGAAGATTCAGAGTACTGAACATGTGGAGCTTTTACCCCAACCATGAGAAAGTTCAAAAGCTCATTTCTGTCCTTCTGTCTGGCGAGGTGAATTTGGCACTCCCAGACGGCGCTGGCTGTGCCAAGCAGCGAGGGCTGGCGTTACACGCGCCTCATTACACAGCTCTGTCTGCCCACTCTTTAAACAAAACTGTCAGCCTTCAAGCCTTGCCTCAGCAATGGTTTCAAACTGTGGTCCCCCTCAAAGCACGTGAAGTTCCTCCTAATCCTAGTGAGACCACTACATAAGGAAGGTGAGCAGCATACTGAAAAATGCCACCAGAGAAGACCAGTTGTTTAGAGTGAACCTAGAATACCAAAGTCACTTTCTTAAATGGCTCCAAACATGATGAGGAACCTGTTCTTTTGAAGTAGAATATATGAAGTTCCTTTAGACCTATCAGGCACAAGGAGAGGTTATGCTAAAGAAGGTCTGCAACATTAAGTTCTTTGCTACCTTTTAGATCTTTTAAGAAGTGCAAACAGTAACATATTGAAAGCTCTTTAATTTTTTTCCTGAAGGTTCTCCAATCACACTACATCTGTTCCTCCTTTAGTCAGCAATTTTCCTGTCTTCTGTGCTTTAGCATGACAATGTGTCTTATAATTTTAATGGTATAATAAATGTAGGCTACATTCTGCTCCTTTAGATTATACTCCTTTACAGTGAATTATACTGAACTGTAACATTTACTACGATCTCAAACCTCTTAAGGATGGAAGAGTGGTACACACCTAACAAGTGCAGAGACAAGACAATAGCTGACTTTTACTCAATTTGGGCTGATCTCTGAAGCTGCTTTGAAAGAATCCACTGATAGCACAGGCACTGCTCTGAGAAATACATTGCAGTTCACTGAACTCTGAAGGATATGAGGGAGACCTGAGTGGACCCCCTGAAGTTCCACCCAGTTCCTTGACAGAAAGACCACAGAACTGGAAATGAACCATCAGTCAAAGTGGTGCAAGGCACAGAATTATGAAGTGCCATCTGGTCGGTACAGGATAAGGAAATGTATCATTTTGCTGGCTTCCACCTCCACAGAAAAAGTAAGGATTGTTTATGCAGCAAAATGATTTCACTATTTGGGAAAGTCCTCAAAGAGCTATGAAAATTAAAAAAAAAAAAAAAGGAGAAAAAAGAGAAAAGAGAGAAAAAAGAGAAAAGATAAATCAGAATAAAAGACAGTAAATTTTAATTAATAGAACTAATAATGCTGAAAACGTCAGTGGTCACATCCCTTTAATGCCTAATTTGACAATATTAGAAACTTAAATAACAGCAAATTGTTTTCTTAGAGGTGTATATTCAGCAAAGATGACACTACTGACAGGTAGTGGGCAGCTACACAACTAAAACACAACACTCACTACTGCTGCATATTTAGGAAATATTTAGGAAATAGGAAGCAAACAAAAGGGGAAATGGGACTAAACTGAAAATTGCATCACTTGTTTATAAGTCCCTGACAACACAGAAGCAAACCATCTTGGACATTTATGGATCAATGACCCTGCATCTAAAGCACAAGGAAAGGGAATATTGACCATTTATACACAGAAGAGAACAGCATGTCCATGCACTCAGCTAAAAATGTTCAGAACACTCCCTCACACCATGACCCGAAAATTGTTATCACACAGGATTTTAACACACTGATCATTCTGAAAATTTTGCAGCAAGCTCAGAATTTATAAAAATTAGAAAACATAAAAACACTGAATTTGATACTGTGAAATCTTTACTAGACCTCAGCTTGATAGGTAAAGAGAAACTGATCACCAAAATAAAGATTAGTCATAGCTTAGCTGCAAGTGATTGTGCCTCAGTTGTATTTATTATTCACAAGCAGAAAAAAACACAGTTTATGTGTACTTGGTTCTTTAAACATTCCAGCTTCATAAAGCTGCAAAAAATCCTGAACTCAGACTTAAGGAAAGAATCTGACTTCAAAGATGAATGCTTGTTTTTCAAATAAGACTCTTCTAAAGTTACATACAAACAAATGGGTCAACAATCACAACTAGATGAGCAAGTTAACCCAAAATTTTAATCTTTTCCTCAGATTACATATAAACAAATGGTGGGGAAAATCTCAGCGATAGCAATAAGCTTAACTGAAATGCTACAGACAGCCCAGTGAAGCAAAAGACACAAGGAACAGCCTTCTGGGTACTTTAGGAACAAAAGGAATCCTAGCAAGATTACAAAGTCCATTATCTGATAGAAATTCTCAGTGTGGAGAGTCTACAAAAGGGAGAACTGTTAACACATAGCCTTAAGTCTCCAATAAGTATTGTGAGAAACTTTGTGAGAAATATTGTCTATTCCTGTAATAAACAGTTATAAACAACATCAGTTAAGGCTAGATATCAGGACACTGGATCCAGCTAAAGCACTCACATCAAGAGAGGTGTTGCAAGAGAGGAAATAATCCAGAATAGAGCCCTAAGAAACATTAGGAAAGTAGAAAAGTAAGCCTCACAAAGGAAAGCTCTACCTCAAAGTCCTGTGTTTTCCCAGGACAAGTTTGGGGACAATCATAGTAAACATACACGTCACCTGAATATCATAGCAGAGGGCTTTTCAGTCTAGCCAAGATACAAGAACCACTAGCCTGAATTTAAAAGCAAGTAATTTCAGTTATACAAAATGGCATCTACTTCTAATCCGCTCAGGGGAATTCATTTAACACCAGCAGTGGAATTGACTGCCTTGCTGGCAATGTTTAAAGAAAATAACAAAAGGGTTTCTAAATTATGCATTTTTGCTCCAAGAGGTCTTAATTCAGGGCAGTCCTCTAGTCTACATCACACAGGTTGCTTTAAACAGGGTTTCTGTAAGTACTCACAAGCTTTCTTTTTTTTGGCGTGAAATCCTTCTGAATAAAAACAAAAAAACAGACCGCTGATGAAAACCAACAGCACAGCTTTTAAAATTCCCTTCTCATTCCTACGTATGAGGGAATATTTGTTTCCATGTACCAAGTTTCATAACAAAATCCACTTTTTATTTACACAATATTTATATGAACTTTCCAATGCTCAATATATTCTCTGTATATGTCTTATTTAAAAAGTAAGCGGCACCTATGCCAGCTTGCGGACTGAAACGTCTCAGCCTTCGGTATTTTACATGACACTTTGTACACACTAAACTTCCCCATCTTTCCATTAACTATTTAACCTACCGAGCAGCTAAGAAATAAAGTACAAGTACCTACCAGACAACATTCACTATTGCAGATACTCTGAGCCCTTTCAGAGATCCAGAACTGCCTCCATTACATGGTTTATTGAAGTTGGTGTTGGTTTTCAGTGCTGCACATCCTGGTATAAGGGAGAGCTGAGCATCAGAACGGACCCCAACACCCAGGCACCCCCAGAGGAGTAAACCAGACATCTTCCCCAACTTTGCCTGCACATACACTGTAGTGTTCCTTCACGCTCGCCCCCGCACCGCAACGCCACGGGATGCAAGATAACTCTGGAGCCAGAACTTCATGGCTCGCTGCCTGCCGTCAGCCTGTCAGTCCGTCCGTCTGCCTGAACGCCAGCGGTGACAGCGGGCAGGAACTCGCCAGCTCCTCTGGGCGCATCGGGATTGAACTTCTTGATTCTCCTTTCTGACTGACGAGTCAGACGGATTTTCCTCCGCCCTGAGGCGAGCAAAGCCCCGTGCAGGCTCCCGGCATGGGGCGGAGGAAGGAAGAAAG
>VYXD01012568.1:637801-669211 GCA_013397195.1 Hylia prasina | reverse complement strand
GCTCCTCGGCCGCCCGGGGAGTGAGCGGGGGCGGTAGGGTCGGAGCTGCCGGGCGGCCGCCGCGCCCCCGCAGCCGCTGCTCCGCTGGCAAACTTCGGCTCCGCGCTCGGCCCTCCCGCCGCGCCCGGGACGAGCTGTAGGGACAGCGTCGCCCCCAGTCCGGGAAGAGTTTTTCTGCCACTCCCGTCCTGAGCTGCCGCCGAGGGAGGAGACGGCCGCAGGGTCCCGAGACCCAAACCAGGACGAGTGAACACAGAAGTATCGGCTCTAGACATTTCCCACACTTTAGGTTGAGGGTTTTTTGTAAGCGATCGTGTATGTAGTAAAAGGAGAGAGGTGTCCTTTCTCCAAAATATTTTAATATTTGGGCTTAACTGTCACTGCCCAGTTCTCAAAAACGTTGCTTCCCTATGTTATTTTTCTCATCACTGTGGAGTAGTTTGGGTCAGACAGTAAAATGTGACTGTTTCCCCGAGAAGGAAAAAGAAAGATGTGACTTGTGGGGAACCCTTAACTGTTCATAGATGGTCACAGAAGATGAAGATTTACACAGTTTAGTTGGGAACATTTTTTAAAATCTGCCTCGGTACAGGATCCTGTCGAGCCTAATGACAGAAGTTTTGATCCCAGGAATGTTTCTGGTTCCTCACTGTCAGTTTTCTGAATAGTGCTCTTAGGGGATGCACTCAACAAGCTGCCTGCCCCCTGTCACATTGAAACTGATGATGGCAGCCAAGGAAGAGATCCAAGTTAAGGACATTACTTCATTTATTACATTTCCTATGTCAAATTACATTAAATTGTAAATTTGCAATTTAATTCTTTTTCTTTCTCCTGAGCTTGTATAATCCTGAGCTCCTGTGCTGTATAATCCATACACTGACTGGAGAAAAAACTGAGCACATGCAGTCCTAATTTTAAAATCGTAATATTTGTGCTGGTGTCTTAAATGCAAGATTATCAATGATCAAAACTGTTCCGTGCCTAAAATAGAGCAGACAACGCATCACTAAAAAGAGATGAATTTTTTTATTAATATCCACCAAACAATACAGAGAAAAAAATCCGCATGACACACCCATGTTTGAACAAACACAATAGAAGGACATGAAAAGAGAACACGACTGACAGAGGTAAGAAACCAAACACAAAAAGGGATTGCACAGTTTGGCGTTCAGTATCGCCACAGGTTGTGAGGTGACAGAACAGAAGAGCAAAGGGTCATGCCACATATTATGATGATTTATATAAAGTTTTATTCTCATATAGTTAAACTTTATCTTATTCTCTTTTTTATTTAAATAACTATCAAATTAACAGATAAATTTTCTCGAGGGGGGGAGGGTTTGAAGAGAATACTTCTTCAAAAAAGGGTACTGCTTTGCTTTTACTTGAATATATTTATCACCAACAATATATTCACTTTTTTGGTAATAAACAGAATTCTTCCCAGGTAACTAGAAAACTATTTACAACTGAATTCAACTACAAGCCAGCTGATGAACTAACAATATGTATTAAAATGCTTTTCTCCAGTATTAAGATTGTCATTATTACAAGAATGATTAAACTTTACCTTAGAAAGTTACAGTAGTAAATCTTGCTTTGTTTCAAGTTAGGTTTTCTTTTAAAGCGAGGTACTGAAATTATCTATTTAGATCTGCTGAGTTCCAAAGGCAATCACAGCAGCATGTCACAATAAAATATACACATCTACGAGGAAAATATCAAATAAAAGTCATTAAATTACTTTATTTGAGCTTTCTTAATAAATTTTAAGATGTATTTGTATAAATATATATGTAGACCTAGTATTTATTGAACAATGCAAAGAAAAACCAGCATGCAATAAAAAGAAAACATTACAGAGCTTGTCAAGTATCATGGATAACTGAAGGCTGTAAGTTCTTTCTTCATTGCCTAAGAAGAAAAAAAGACAAATTAGGAGTCAGTATGAATACAAACTTAAGAACCCTATTTACTACTTCATCAAAAGAAGCAAGAACCTTTGCACACAATTGTTAGTAATGATGTAGCCTATACATGTGCTACCACCATCACTGCTGTTCTATACTCACTGGCTCCAGCACATCCTTATGTGCCCAAAACAGAGTAGGCTAGAAAGACTGCAGGGATCTGTATCAAGGAACTAGGGATCAATGGTGCTTTCAACAATTAGAGAGGAGACAGTTCCTGAAGAGCCACAGCTAAAAGCTGAACTGGTTTTTTCTGCACTCTGAATAAATACTTGTTAAAGTCTGTTTTCATACAGTAGACCTTACTCCTGGACCGACTTGTGCAATTCCACAGAATAGGAAATGTTCTTTGGTTAAAGCTCAAAGCAGCAGAAAACAAAGAAAACAAGTTCTGTCACAAAAGCTCACAAGCCCCAAGACAGACATGCTAAATCATGTCATTGTGATAGATGAGAGAAGGGTGCATTTTTCAGGAATCCAAATAATCCTCACTGCACAATCAGATCAAGAGCATCTGATCTGACTCTATCAGATGTGGAAGAAGATATCAAGATGACCAGGACCCAAGAAAAGAGGCTTCCTCTCTTGTTTAAGGAAGACTGAGACGAATAAAGGAATTTTATCTATTCTTATGCATGACCACCTGGAAGACAAATGGATTCAAGGACTTTCAAGCTGAAGACTGAATATCCAACCTATCTAAATCAGCTCAAGACTGGGAATGTCACACTGGGACCATGGGTTCCTGTGGAATATTTCTGCCAAGTTCTGACAACTTGGAAATCCTCTCTTGGAGGAAGATATTACAGAATTTGACTCGTTACCATTAAACCTTCATAGGCAGGAAGCTCCCCATATATAAAATTAAAGATGCTTGAGCCACTCTAGCTGAAAAGGAATCTGGTGAAACTAAAGTATCTTATTCCTGTTATGCCTTATACTTAGTTTCTTTTCAGGAATGGAATGACTACTATACAAGTGTTACCATGTGTGACTGCCCCAAAGAGAAGGAGGAAGTGACAGACTGAGAAAAGCACCCTCCTTTCACAGCCCCCCCCAGAACTGAAAAGGTTCTGGAGCAGGAGTGGTGACAGACTGAGGTTAACTCCTTTGAGAAGGCTCTGGGAGGGGGACATCCATCAACTTCAAGCCTTTTCCTGCTGAAACTGCCAACAGCTAAGCCCAATGCAACAATAGTTTTGCAATATGGAGAAATGTCTTCCAGACTGTAATAAACAAATCTTGTAGCACAGGCAACTAAGCAGCAATGAGTAATACTAAATAACCATGATGTTCACAGGGCACATGTACATATGCATAACATACACATATAATAATGACAGAAAGTGCTACAAGACAAAAGAATTACCTTCACTAATTCATTTTTGTCACCATCTTCCCGATGTTGGTAAATGCACTGGCTAAGGACAGCATATAGTTTTTCCATGCGAAATATACTGACGTTCTCAGTTACCACGGCAATAGAATGCAACACTTGCTGAAGAAAAAAAAAATGGAAACCAGAGTTCAGAACAGCACAAGATAAGCTGCAAACAGAAAAGGTAGGACATGGCACAAGAAGTGTACGACCAACTTCCCATGTGAAACTTTTTAACTGCTGCCATGCCAGTGGCTGCACTCTTGTATGTATTCATCAAGTTCTAGGCCTATTATCAAGCAAATAAACAAAAAAATCCAAAACCCAGAACAAAAAAACCAGACCAAACAAAACCAAGCAGCTACAGTTTGGAGGTGCACCCAGCTTATTGTCTGCAAGTGAATTCCAAAGAGGCTCTCTAACACAAGCAGCAAGCTCCAGTGGCACCCATGTTAAGGAATCAAGTTTTCTAAAAGATGAATTTCATGACTGTGGCTCTGTCCTCACAGCTGAAACCTCTGTAAGGGCTCTACAGCACCACCTCTCCAGTGGGCAGTACCTCCAGAGCACATGCTGTTGGCAGCCTGACTCTGGAAAAACCCATGTGGCATCCCTATATAGGCAGACATGAACAACAGCTTCCTCACAAGGGAAGTGGAGGGGCAGGCACCAATCCATCCCTGCTCTGTGGTGACCACTGACAGGACCTGAGGGAATAGCATTAAGCTGTGTCAGGGGGAATTTAGGCTGGATATAAGGAAGAAATTCTTCACCCAGAGGGTGGTCAGGCAGTAGAACAGGCTCCCCAGGAACGTGGCTACAGCATCAAGCTTGACAGAGCTCAAGAAACATTTAGAGATGCTCTCAAGCACATGGCAGGATTGTTGGGGGTGCCCTGTGCAGGGCCAGGAGTTAGACTCTATCCTTCTAACTCAGGATATTCTATCATTCTATGAACATGACGCCATGAAATTTGCTTGCTTAGGAAGCCTGTCTTAAAAAGTTAATTTCTCTCTTCTCACTTCATTTCTTACCATGGCAGGTAAACAGCAGCTTCCTCAGGTTTGACCAACTCTAGGACCTCAACCTGGGAATTTCTGAATTCTTCTCACTGCAACATCTCCTGAAGAAGGCCAGGTCCATCTATCCTCTCCAATTCATGCAAAGGACCTTCTGTGAAGCCCTGCAGCTAGGCATGTTTTTGACCCTTTCTCCAGCTATTCTAATCCTAGGACAGTAACTTCTCTCTTCTCTTCTATGGGAGACTGGAAAAACCTTGTATACTGTACCATATGAATGCAAAATTCTATCACTGGATTTTGAAAGAGTTTGAGAAGAGCAGGTATTAGTATTTTATCCAGGATGACCTTTAAGTCAACCTGCTAACTTCAAATTAAAAATAATTTTTGCTAAAAATCAAGGTACTCATCCAGTTCCTAATAAATACAAACAGCAAACCAAAACAACCCCCCAGTCCATCATAAAAACTGCCAAGACACTAATAACCAACAGCACTACCAGTTTGTCAGTGAGCTATTTCAAAATGTAACAAGTCCTTTAATGTTAAAAATAGGAGATAATCCAGTCTCCTAAAATTTAGTTCACCAACAGCAAGAACAGCAGTCTACACCAGCTGTGGAAACAACAGTCACAGTCCATTATAGGTTGAATTATTTCACCAGCTATATATCCCTCCCATACTTTGTCTGAATTGGCATTGGCTAACAACTGACTTAATTTACATCTCTGTAGGTAGCCAGATAATGTCCTACTTTGGTATTAACAAAATTAAAATTTAAACTTACTTTGAGCTCACAGTAATCCACAAACACTCTCTGTGTGCTATTTTTCATTGCTTTCCCAACACATCCCAGCTGTTTCTCTTCCACCTGAGAAGATCTTGCACGAGTCATACGGTGTACCCACAAATCTGGAATGACACGGATTTCTTAAGTCAGGATTTCTCTTTCTCTGGAACACAGTATTAGTGAAGGACCCAGTAACTGGAGAAGAGAACCCCTCTACAACAGAGACAACTGTTACCATTTTTCACTGATAAATGCTTGACACTTTTACCTCCTTTCTGGCAAGAATATCTGTTCCGTGAAAACGAGAAGCTTCAACACAAAAAAACCCCAACACTACACAAAAAGGCACGGGAAAAAAAAATCCTGTTGCCATTACAACACTGCACTGTAAAAATCCAAAGTAATTTAGGTTAGAAAACACATCTTACACTGCAAACACTAGGACATAACTCTTCTATTCCAGACATGACCCTGGGTCCACACTGCTTGAAGTACAGTTTTTTAACTTACGCTTCTTATTGCTGGAAAGATCCTCATGCAATAAAAGAAAGCCAATGATTGTTTTTCAGTTAGATACCATTTGAAAAACTAACTGCAGAATCAGAAATGCAGCAGCTGCAGAAATACACAAGTTTGGCTGGCATAACTCGAGGGGTAGCACCATCGTGCAAGAAACATTGTGCACTGATTTGAGACAACTGAGAACAGAAATCAAGAAGCTAAAACCTGGTAGGTAGTGTAACCCTCCTCAGGAAGAAGGGGGTAAATGACCTGTTTGATCTTTCACTTACCATTTGAACCTCCATCTTCAGAAGTACCAGCTTTTTGACAATCTGGCATCTCACTCTGTTCTCTTTGGTCTGAATGTTCTCTCTTTTTTCCAGGAGATTTACCCACAAGGAGAACTCTCTCTCTTTCATTTTCTGTCCCATTTTTCTGTCGTTCTTGAAGGACATTTTCATGTTCTTCATTAGGAATATCCTGAGAGGATGCAAATTCAGTGCAATCTGTGTTAGACTCTTCATTACTCTCTACTTCATTTTGGTCTTCAGGAATTTTATTCTCTTTATTGAACTGAATATTCCTCCTCTTCGCTGCAATACTTGAAGACTCTCTATTCCTTCTGCGTTTTCTTTTTGACTTATCTACAAAGAGATACAAGCAAAAGTAATCCAAAACATTACCAAAAGGAGAAGCATGCTCATCTTACTTGTCTGACAAGGTAAATGACCAAATGAGCTTAAGGACCACTGCCCATCTCCCCAGACGTGTCTAGAGAAAAAGTTGCAATTTAACGGGGTCAGTTAGCTACTAGATTTTAAAAAAATCCAGCTACAGAATTTAATTCACAAAACCATCAGCTTCAAGATGTTATGAACACTCAAGTCTTACTTTCGACAGGAAGTCTTACTGCAAAGCAAGATTATTAGGTGACTTAGTAAGCCATCTAATATGTGTGAGCAACAGAAATGCGTTTGGAGATGAGACCTCAGAATCTGTAGACTTCACAAATTTAGATACACATTGGGAAGAGCTGAAGAGATGCTTTAAAGGGAATATTTGCTGGAGAAAAAAATCCTCCAGAGAGATTTACACCTCATAAGCTTTCTGATTCAGTTAACCTTGTTCAATGCAAACTTGTCGTTTTGCCTTCCAGAAAACCCCACCATTCTTTGTACTCACAGAATACCACACAAGGCCTATGGGTCAAGTCAGTGGCAAAATTCCCAGATATGCCAGCAAGACCAGGAAATGTCACATGTCATGTGTTTTAACTGAAAGAGACCCAAGGCCCTTTTTTCCCCCATGTCCTTTTCATAAAGGAAAAACCTCCTTCAGGTAAAACTGAAGAAATAATGATCTTTCCTTTACACGTCAATGATTATTGCTCCCCTTTTTTTAACCCTTTCCCCTTCAACTGGAAACCACAGGAATAGAGTTTAATGTTTGAGGGCAGGGAAGGGGAAAACACTGTTGCATATAACTAAAAACTAGGTAAGCATTGCTTACCATGTACAACTTTTTTGACTTTAAGAGGTAGCAATGTAGGAGCCATTAAATATCAGTTTAAATATCAGTAAGGCACCAAGGGCAGTGCCTTACAATATCAACCAGCCATTGTACTTGGACTTTACAATCATACTGAATAAACACCTCTGGATTTATCCCAGGTTTTGCAGTATATTAAAAAATTTAATGCCTCTGGCATGAAGAACCATGCATCACAGGAACCTGTTAAGTCACAAGAACAGAGGCTTCAGCATCTTCTCCAGGAAAGTTGGAGCAAAACACAACTTGCCTTTAGACCAGGGGGTACTGGCATCCACAGGCCCTGCTGGCATCTGCAGTTTTTCATTACACTTTGGGTCTGTTTTCTTACATCCAGGAGCAGAGTCCTCCTTTGGCATTACACACAAGTAAGAGGAAGCACAGTCTGAACCTTGCAATGAAGAACAGAGAGCAAAGAATGGTGTCTTGCATGGCTAGTTACAGATACTAATTCAAGTCTTTAAATCCTCAGTGTCAAGAAACATACCTCTTTGCTTACGAGATTCTTTGATTTCTTGGCAGCGTTGCTCAAAATCTTCATCCATTTCCTCCCTCACTATGGAATAGGCAGTATCTCTCAAAGCACAGGCTCTGTGCCTAAGGAGACGATCTAAAATTTTACAGTCAGAGTTGAGCACTTTCTACCAGCCAATGAACCCCTTTATTCTGTTCACTTGCAAAGTTTTTTCTCTTGTCATAGGTAGGTTCTGAAAGGTTATCTCAGTCAATCTTTTCAGCATGTCAACTGATAATTATTAAAGCAAAAGCTGTAGTTTGCAATCAACGTGTCTATCACAATTTCATGCCCAAATAAGTTTATTTGATGCCACAACATTCACAGCCTGGCCAGAAATGCTCTCCGGGGATCTTTTAAATGATCTAATCCCACATCTACTGTACACAAATAACATTTATCAACTTGTACATTTAAAATTTTTACAAATTAGTGATAAAACCACATCCTCACCTCCAGGATCTTTAACTGGATTGTACTCTAAAGCATTGCTACAGATTAGATCAATGTCTTTTAGAAAGTCTCTTGCAGTTGGGTACTGGTGCATGTCAATCTTGGACAGAACTGTGGAGAGGTCCATGGGTTGTTTAATAACAACATTGTAATCCGGTACCTACAAAGGAAATACAGGTGCTCAGAGATTTAACATAGCAGCCACCAAAAATAATTATTTTCATAAAGTCAAATAAAGGACTTAAAAATCCCTATATGACACATCCAAAGATGCAGAAATTACCCAATTAGTTTCTTGAAAATAGAAGGGCTATTTCAGCTGGCTTTGAAGAGACAGACTAGAAGAGGGGAAAATGAAGCAGGGAGGTCAGAAGAATGTGTGAGGCAGAGAAGGGAACTAGCAGCCAGAGCGGGACTCACTTCACTTCCTTTCAGAAAATAACAGCAAAGTCACCTGAGATTCTCTTTGTTTTTGGCAGCAAGAAAAAGGCTGCAGGAATTGCACCTTTGAAGCACCTGTCCTACACACCTAGAACGAGACAGCTGACCCAGAGGTACTAAATTCTTTATTCAGACAACAGAAGGAGCCTAATGACTAGTTCAGATGAGGACATCTATGTTTGTTTAGATTATTCAGATCTAGAAACTACAAGGAAAGGAATTAAGTCAATGGACATTTGGGGAAGCCTTGTGGAAATGCAAAGCTATCTCAAATCTTCAGCTGACTTGGAAGTATGTGCCCCAGCCTATACTTATTAAATGAATTAAAGGAGAAGCATGTGGGAGGAAAAAAAAACCCAAACCCACACAACCTTTATGGTTGATCTTATACCAAGGAAAACCCCAAGAACAGAATCTGAAAATCTGACAAATTCTACTCCTGTTCTTGCAAGAAACTATTGCCAGACAATTAAAGAGCTTTAGTCGTTATTAAAACAGCCCTAGAAGTATTGTTTATAATTACAGAGAAAAAGACCTCTCCTTTTTAGTGCTGTAATATACCTATCAAAAGCCTTTTCACAAGCAAACTGTGTTGGCATTTGATATAATTGGCACTTGGACTAGATGATCCCTGCTGGATGACCCTTCTAATGGAAATACTCTCAATTTTTAAAAAGGTTTTAGAAGGAACACAGGGCTTCAGCAAACACTCAAATAGCAGACATTTGAGTGACCCAAAGAGTCAAAAAAATAAAAGCAAAACAAAAATTCACTTCCCCATAGCCTGGAGATTCATAGTACTAAATGAACACACGCACACAGAGAAGCTGTGAATACACACAGGTATAATGGTATTGCAGCTCAACACTGATTTACCTCCTCTGGGTCAACAGGCTTTGTGAAGGCCCTGAAACGTCTGTCAATGACAAGTCTGTGAGTCACATCCCTTAAATAAATCCTCAGTTCACGCAATGTATCCTCTTCCTGCTCCTCCAGTTGTTTTATTTCTTCCTCTGTCAGTTGTCGAGGCTTAGGTGGCGGTGCCACAGGCAGAACTTCCAATGGCTGCCGAGCTTAAATTAATTGGAAAATTTCAGATACAAGCACATTAAAAATAATTGATAGAAAATTACCCCCAAAGGAAATACTGTATTGTATTCGCTGTTAACAGACTGCTAGCAAAGTTTTGTATTTTGAATATCCTCACCTGAGTTGTTTTTTGATGGAGGAGGTTCAGCAGCTTGCTTCATAACTAAGTCCTCAAAAAAACTTCTTCTTTCAGCACAGGTAGGCCACTGGATTTTGAAAACTTCTTCACTATCATTATTAAATAAAGCTTTTATCTAAAGCGTAAGGAGAAAAGATATTTCAGATATAAGGCCACACACATTTTTTATATTTAATATTCTACTCCAAAAAGGTGAGTATCTTTCTAAATTAAACTGAATACACATCTGGGTAAGATAAGCTATGCAAAGTCATCTCGGCTTTAAAAGGCTAAATTTTCATAGCATGGCAATAAAAAACCCTGCTCTGAGGAATAATTCTGTCTAGAGTTTAGGCCCCATAAACAAAAGATGTGATAAATATCTGAGAAAGAGTTGACAGTCACCACTTCTAAGGTTGGTTATTTTGTATTTACCTGCCTTTCTGTTCTTTAGCTCGAATCTTTATGGCAGCTATAGAGGGAACCGGCAAGGCTCAACATACAAGTGCCAGCTTTTTGTTAAGGTGGCTTTTAAAAATTTGTTTTTAATTAATTTAAATGGAGTGTCTAAAGTTGCATATTTACAGGTTGTACTCTGTTTTTCCATCTCTACTACTGAAGGGTATGGAAGTAATTTCATTCCTTATTTTAGAAAGCATTTATTAACAGCACAAAAACTTTTGCTATCGAGACAAAATAATCAGAGCATCATATTCACATTTTGAACACCTTCCTTTAACACTCTCTGATGTTGTTTCTGAAATCCCACTGCAGCCCTGAGGCCAGGGGGTGGAGGGGGTAGTTGTACCACCACAAATGTCCAGAAAACTCAGCAGGTAGTCTTAATGAATTTTGTTAAGGAATACAACTAAAAATTGATTTCCAAGTTACTTAAATGAAGTTGGACTTTATCTTTACAGTATGTCAAGTTTTCACCTACCAGATGTAAAAAGAAACTGAAATAATGCAATTACTTATATTTGAAATTACATTCCATCAGTAACAGTGTGACCACTGAGCTTTTTCAGTAAAAGTATCTTTCACTTTTCAGTAAAACAATCTTTTTCCTATCTCAAGCACTGTATATTCTTTACTAAGCACACACCTCACCATCTTGCAGTCACCAAAATGACTGCCTGAAGCAAATTTGTACATCTGTCTTATAAACATCAGTGTGTGAGAAGGGTGAAACACAGTTGGGTTGAAGTCAATCTTTTTACTCAGAAAACACTTCAGACAAATGCTTTCAACATTGTTTTGTCTAAGCAAATTTTTACAGACTTTTAAGAGGGCTTGGGTGCCTCAACAGTAACAGTATGAATTTGCTTTAGAGTGGCACAGCATTCCCATGCTTCAAGGAATTAAAAACTAACAAGTAAAAAAGGAAGAGTGAAAAAAGTACTGATCAATACCTCTTCTGGGAGATCTCCGTGTTTCACATCAGTTGTTGCAAGGAGCAGAACCGGAGCAAATGTTGGAATGTTCTGCAGTAGTGTTGTAAAAACAGCTTTCACTGTAGGTCCAACAGTCTCCCACCACAAAGGGATTTGTGGCACATAAATGATACTCGGTGCTGTTCTTTGAGCTTCTCGCATCAACTGGCAAAATAAAAGCTCAGATAAGAAAACTGCATCCTGTAGAACAGGATACTAAATAACTACACATCAAACTACCTTATGAAATAGAAGTACATGAAGCTAAAATGTCAAGACAAACCAATAAATTAACTACTCCTTAATAATAAGGTAAAATTTTCACTTTGACTCAAGCACAGACATGGCTACACAGACAGAAACAGACTTGGATCTCTGTCCAATTTCAAAACTACTTAGGTGTAAGAGAACTCCTAAAGAGCCTCAGCACCCAGCCAATCTGGTGGTGTGCCCAAAAAGACAAGATTAGCCCTTCAGCAAGATGTATTAGCCTGGAAAAATTGCCACACAACTGCAACTATACCAATTTCAGTTCAGAGCAGGCACATACCCAACACAGACTCTGGAGCACAGACTCAAAGACCTATGTCAGAAGCCTGCTTACAATGCATAATTTCAAGCACATTTTGTAACAGGTGACCATTCTTTTGTCTGCCTGAAGAGTTAAATCACAACTTCTTACTACCAAAGGATCCATCAGACCAGATGATATGCTTTGGAAGAGCACAAGCCACTGCTTACAGATGGCACCTCAATCACAGGAGACAAAATGCATCTACTGCCAGAGGGAAGCGACAAACTTCTCCATGTGCCCTCTCGGATTAACAATATTCAGAGAGTTCCTGTCAAAAGGTGGGAAGCACACATGGTATATCCAGGCAGTCACTACACAGGGTAGCTACATGTCCACAGATGCAACCATCACACAACAAAAGGAAAATTGCTCCTATGTGACAAATGAGCCATGGAACGTGTCTGTCCTGACTCCTACAGCTCTCCAATGCTGCTACTAAAAGGTAAAAATATTTTAATACAGCAATGCCAAACAACATGTATTCCCTGCCTAAAACTAACAAAGAAGGAAAGCAGCACTAAATCTGGTTATGTTTAATTTTCCTAGTGATGGAAAGCACACCAGTGTAACAATCTCAGCGTTATATGAATTTTAAATCATATTTACTGCATGTACTGCAGTACTGAAAGCTGTATAGGTTAGAAAAGAAACACTTTTCCCCCAAACCTTGAGTGTCCTATGAATACAATAAAAAATATAGAGCTTCAGAAAGTGTATGATGCCATCAGGCTGATGCAGAGCCATCAGAGGCTTAAGAAGCAATGAAAACTTCCTGGATCCAACACAGACCAGCAGGATTTTTTGCTACAGAGTGTGCTTTATTAGCAACACCCTTGCTGTTTCTTTTCAGATGGAAAACATGACTATGTATAACATACAGTATCATTCCATCTAGAATAAAAAGTGGATTTCCAGACAGAAGTAAACATAACAGCATATTCCAACCAGGCCTCCTCCATTAACAATGCATTGTGTTTATTTCACAAGTTTGTATTTGTATCTTTTATATTCAGTTTATGGGTCCTACCAGATTAATGAGAAAAAAGATACCTGTGCACATGTTTCTTCTGGGGATGTGATGCTCACAAACAAAGCAGGAAGGTCTAGTGTATAAACAGGAAACTTCTCCAGGGCATGGATTACTGCAGGTGCCAGATGAAAAGCCTGCCCACACCCTGGATCTTCAACTAATAAGAACCGTGGCCTGAAAGATGTTGGCTGGCAACGAGGATTTCTATAACAGTAGGAAGAAAACAAGTTTAAAAACAAGTAATTAACAGGCACACAGATGTTGAAGTTTTTTCCTATATGCTTTTTCTTTTTGTCCATGTTCCACCAAATAATAAACTGGTCTGGGATCAGGAAGACTATAAAAGCCTATTTTCTCAAAAACTGGTACCATGCTTCCACTAAGAAATCCTGCTAGTCCCCAGCATGTCTGCCTTTCCTTTAGCTGGCTTAAGTAAGAGCTCTTAAATCCTTTTGGGAAGCTGCCAGCCAGATACACACACACACAAATGGCCAGTGATGTGATACGGGGCAGAACATCAACTCTTTATTTTCTAAGCACAAACCAATCTGGGTCTCTTCACTCCATGTACACAACCATTTCCAATGGGTCTTGACTTTAAGTAATTGAGATCTCTACACCTGCCAAGTTTAGCTAAATTTGGCAGTAGTGCCTGGAGATGGTGGTAAGGAAGAAGCAAACCAACATTTCTAGGAAAAAAAAGTCTAATGTAGGCACTGAAACGTATTAGCAGTATCTGAAGAAGCACACAACTGGACTGGTTAAATTACTTTTATGGTTTCCTCTTTGAATTGTCTATTAATTTCCTAATCATCTTGTTTTATGAGCATGAAACACACTTGTGAAGAGGTTTTCTACCTCAAGCCTGTTGTACCTTTACTTGCTGAAGTCAAAGATCATAGAGAGCAAGCTCAGTAGGTCACATTTTCTGGACAACACAGCAACAGAAAGGGAGAAGAATAACTGGCCCAGCAGTGACAACAATAATCTACTGCTTCAGCTGTTGATTTATAAACTTCCACAATATAACATCAAAATATTAACAAACTCTGTTAAAGATACAAAATGCAGACCCTTTTTTCTCACAAACAAGTGTCTTAACAAGCTATTTTTCAGTTTTATTTCTGATTTAACAATCAGAAGGGCAGAAGGGTAAAAGATGGCTACACAAAACCTTAGGGGTTTTTTAAGCTAAAAGAGCAGACAGCCCATTTTTTGGGTCTTGAACCTCTGGATTAAATCAACATGTTCTAATAATCTGTGGACCACTTTGACTGAAGCAAATAGGGCTGGGCCCATCAGTTTGATGAGCCAGGGCAGTGTATTCAAGTAGAACCTTAGTACCCAGTTGGATCTTCACAATTACTTCTTAAAAATATTGACCAGCCCCCATACACCCATCACTCCTTCATCCAGCACCTCTCACAACAAAAGTTTATAGACCTGGCTGTCTTAAAAATGTAAACATTACGGGGACAAACGAGACCTGTTTAAAGTGAGGAATTCTGCCTTTTCACGATCAGGTGCTTTGTGAGTTGGATTCTCTTCAAAGATTGATGGTGATTCCTCCTCACTCTCAATCACATCATTTCCTAAAACAGGATTTAAAGATGAGAGCTTTGTTGACTTTCCTGAATAGTTCAAATCTCACTCTTGCATTAATACACCTTTAAATCAGTGCAGGAAACCATTCTCTTGTATATCATTTGAGGGCACATGCTGAATGCTATTTTCTGAAGGATTCATTCTACCATAGATGTAGGGAGATTGCACAGTCTCTACAAAGCTGTCCTATGTTCCACAATTTGCATCAGGTTTCTCTGTTGACAAAAACTTGGGAGGTTTTTTTTTCCCTTGGAATAAATTTGATTAGGAACAACTTTTGTACTTCCCAGACACCTGAAAAAAACCCAATGATACCACTGCTTTTTGGAACAGGTTCTCCCACCAGATGTGAGGGAATTAAGTGAATGTAATGACCACAGACTTCCATTTGTCCAGGACTAGTCAGAGTATAAAGACCCACACAACTTCTAAATAAAGCTCTTCAAAGACCAGGAAAGGAGGAGATAATGGGAGGTAGACAACAGAGTAGGGGCACAATTACCCATCACCCAGCCCCAATACTTTCACTGTGTCAGTGGGTCTCTGCTTCTGTTTCATCGCCAGCTCTACTGGGAGAACACTCTCCAGAGATCAGCATAGTAACTAACTATTCACAGACCTCCATTAATCAAGAGAGTGTATCAGCATCGATTTGTTCTCACCACCTGACAAACTAAACCTGATCAAGGCTGATGCAGTCAGGAGCATGAGCTCACCTATGCTATGGAAGCCAAGCCCTAAAGCACAACTACTAAAAACAGTGCCTATTGCAAGTCACTCACAGTTCCCATTCAGCACTCTGCACATCCAGGTTATAAAACTGAACTCTCGTTATGGCTGAGAGGTTTATGTGTATTATTACAAGCATCAGAAGCTTTTGCTTTGGCAGAATTTCAAACAAGTGGATGTTGTTGTTGTACCTTGCTGTTGGTCCTTCTTCAGTGCAAGCTCTGCATGGGGAAATACTCTCTGTAAGGCTTGTAAAATTCTTTCCAATGTGTTTTCTAACAGTGGTTTTAAAATAGGTGATAGTGCTCGCCCAGGTGAAGCCACAGCCCTCTGTGAAGCTGGAACAGTCTTCTGCATGGCCATGACAAAATCCTTTGCTGTTATTTTAATTGAAGCGATGTCTAACTGCAGTTTCTCACTCCTTTCATAGATCTGAGGATAGCGGCGGCGCAAAGCACAGAGCCCAGCTTCAACACATAAGGCTTTAATATCAGCACCACAGTATCCTAATAAACAAAACAAGATTCAAATGTTTTGTCAGGCTCAGGCAACACCGAAGGCAAGGCCAAGATTTCTGAAGTGCAACAATGAAAGACTTTGCATGCAGCCAAAAATTAACAGGGTAAGAGATAATTTACAGAATTACTACACTGCAGAGGAGTTTCGACATGTGTCTCACAGCCTGATATCTTGCACTAAGGAAGCAGCCCCCTAGTCAAAACTTTACTCCTGGGAAAGATGGCCTGAACTCATTAAGTGTTCTGAGAAAAAAAGAAAACTGAAAGCAGCATCTATCTTGGTTTGCTCCCAAGACATGCCAGATGAGTCACTGCCTTGCTCTGCAGCAAGGCACAACAGC
The DNA here is from genome assembly GCA_013397195.1 of Hylia prasina. NCBI lineage: Eukaryota > Metazoa > Chordata > Aves > Passeriformes > Sylviidae > Hylia > Hylia prasina. The sequence continues at coordinate 653,155 of VYXD01012568.1, read as the reverse complement.
TCAAGAACTGCCTGGAACAAGCTCTGGTTCCCCACGACTCAAGTCATGCAGTAAACTACAGTGTTTTCAAACTCACCAACACATTTCTCAGCCAGCTCTTCAAGAAACTTGTCCAATGGCTTCAGAGTCCAGTCTCGTGTGTGAATTTTGAAAATCTCTTTTCTCGCCTGGAAACAAAACACTTGCATTTTAGTTTGCCCTAAATTTTCTTTAAAACAAACACAACACAAAACCTCCAAAATCCTCATGCTAATAGAAATACGTTTCTTATCTGGTAAACTCTGAAGTATTTTAAGGGTCAGTTAATATGCTCTGTTTTTTCACGCACGGAATTTCCTAGTTCTAGATTTGTTACATTAAACTCTTGCTGGGGCCTGCAATGAAGTAAAAGGCATTTACATCCTCCATAAAAAGTGAGTTTTTTTGCAAGTGCAAGATCAAGAAGAAAACACTGTAGTAAAAACCCCCAAACTTAACTGCAAACAGATTTTTTTATAGAGAATTCTCTCAAATTCAGCAAAATCTCATGGTGGCAGTCCTATTAGTTCATCAAATTTACTCTTCTGGCAGCTCAGGGAAGGAAAACAGTCTTAGCACTCCATTCCCAGCTGCTACTGTTACTACCAAGCAGAACAATAATCATGACTCAAATTACTGTCCAGAAAATGTGAAATGCTGCCTATCCTCATCTCTGATCTTAGCAGGACTTTCATTGAAGCATTTTATGGTACGGACTAATTATGGCAGATTTCTAAAATTCTTACACAGTGGGGGAGTGTGTATTAGATCTGTTTCATGGCACCTCCTCTCCTGTTGCTGAGAGCAGATAAAAATGGGAGACAAATGTTTGTTAAACGCACTGTTTAGTGCATTTTTACCAGCATTCAATTCAGCACTTTTCCAAAAGTGCTAAGAAAAAGAACTATCGGTGGTAGCCAGAAAGAAATACTGCATTCCAGTTTTGCTTGCTAGCCCCACCCACAATGTTTTTTAAATTTCCTACTTTCATTGAACTAGAAGCTTCCCTAGCCCTGCACCTGTACAGTGACATCACATTTTTGTCCAAGTCCCTGTTACTGAGTGACAGTAAGAACATCAGTTCCTAACATACTTAATTGGTTCCAGCACCAGCCTGGATCAAAGTTTTTGTCACCAAAAAAGAATTCTTATCTGGACACCATTTCTTTCACTTTCACAATGCACAGCAGTATTCTTAACTAATTCACAGTCATTTTTAAACATTTTGGTGAGTAGCAGCACCCCATTTTCTTCACTGGGTGCAGAGAAACCAAAATTAATAATTAGAGGACCTATTACAATGATACAAATTCAGTGCCAGGTCTGCCCTCCACAGCACAGCCTCTCCAGAGAGCCCTCTTTTGTCCAAGTAGTACAGTACTGAGGGGACTTTCACTGCCCCACAATCCTGCTGTGTTGCAGGGGTTTGTTACAAAGACAGACTCTGCCACATTAAGCACTGAGGCTGAGCTGAAGTTCTGACCTCTTTGTTTGGCAAGCCGAAGAGAAACTCTCGATCAAAGCGTCCCGGTCTTCGTAAAGCCGGATCTATGGAATCCAGCCTGTTGGTGGCTCCAATTACCACAACCTCTCCTCGGCTGTCTAAGCCATCCATAAGTGCCAGAAGTGTTGATACAACAGAGCTAAGACAAGAATATGTTTTTTACTCAGCAGTTAATTTTCTTCAGTTTCACATAATCACCAATGCTCACTCAGGACAAGCTCTTATTGATAAAATGCTGACTAGAAGACAAGAAGTCATTTTAAACATAACAAAATAGATAATGTAACATAGACCTTGTGCTGTTATCAAGTTTAGTGAATTGTTTTTAATTACTATTTAAAGATTATCTGGAATTAAGTAACACTGAATTACAGGTGGTTTTCAGGATAAATGAGTATGTCACATCAAGTTAAATAGGTTGTGGTCTTCCTTTCACAAAGAACAAGCAGTTTCTATGTTGATACAAAACATGCCCTACCTATGAACTTGGTCTTGTTTACTGGACCGTACAGGAGCAAGACCATCAATCTCATCAAAGAAAATAATTGAAGGTCGCATCTGGTAGGCCTACAGTGAGAACACAGGAATACTGACATCAGGAAAACAGCACTATTTGAGGAGAAATGCACAAACAACATTGTGGTTGAAAAGTCACTGGAAGTAGATTTCTCAGACCAGCATTGGGGATTTCTACTCATTGATGTAAAGTAGTGAAGTGTCGTGAGCAACAGAAGGCAGGAGCATAGATCAACCCACTGAGATGGGTGACAGGAAACAAAACACACCACTGCTTTGTACAGCTATTTGGCAACCACCAAGAACAGTGATGGGACTTAATTAAATTACAGGTTCTGGGAACAACCTCAAAATAACCTTGATTTCAGCCTGCATTTGCTTCCCTCTGATTAAAAGTCACCACTTCTTGAAACCTTTTTCAAAGCTGTTTGGATTTTTCCTTCCTGAGGCAAGGAGCTGGGGGTGTGTGTTCCTTTGCAAGGTCGTCTTGATTGCTTTACTGATTTTTCCTAATGCATCTCAAGACTTCAAGCCTCTAAAAATGTTACTGAAAAAGGAACACTGACAATCCCACTTCAATGGCAGGAGTTGACAAAAAAAGAAAAAGAACTGCTCTTGACCACAGAAAGTTAGTTACAACTCAGACAGAACATAATGCACATTTCAACCGTACCTGATCAAATAACAAACGAAGCTGTCGTTCTGATTCCCCGACCCATTTACTCAGGCAGTCAGCACCTTTTCTCATAAAAAAGGCTACTCTCCTGTCACCTTGGCTACATTCATTAGCAAGTGCACGAGCAACCAATGTCTTTCCAGTCCCTGGTGGGCCATAGAATAGACAGCCTCTGCAATTTTTTTTAAAAAAATATTCACATAAGAAAAATATCGCAGAAAAGTACCTGTTACCACCCTCATCCCTGAAGCACACAACTGTTTTCTTGTAAACAAAGCTCTCTTCACTGCTTGTTATACTTTTAAAGTTACTGAAACCAAAGAATCTGAAGTCCTATTTCAATATACCATGACTGAATGTTGATAGCCCAGAATATATAAATCTAACAATTAAATCTCTAGTAATTTCATTTCGTAACACAAAACTCATTCAGCTGTGTAAAAAGTGGACAGATGCTTTTGTTTTAGCCCAAGCACAACCAGCATTGCAAGGTTCTAGTTACAAGTCAAATCAACTGTAAAGCTGACATTGGAACTCCTGAAAAAAGAGTTGGTGGAACAGACAATTGGATTTCCAGAAAACAAACTGCAGTTGACTACGACTTACAGACTGATCAAGTCCACTTGCATATAGAACTCAAAACCACTCCACCTCCCCCTTTTTGAAGGCAAGACACTTTTAAAACAGTCTCAACCAGACTGCCAATCTTTGAACCTACATGTATCCTGGATTCTCTCAATTTTTTAAAAATACTTTTTTCTACTGCTAAAAAAAATCCCCAAAGCATCAACACTTATAATTCTGAAGCATGGAAACATAACAATACTTCAGTTGAATATTCTCCTGAAATTAGATTAATTAGAATTTACAGTTTTAAATGGCATCCCTTACCTTGGAGGTTGAATTTTGAACCTCTCAAAGACTTCTGGATAAAGCAATGGAAAAACAACCATCTCTTTTAAAGCTGAAATGTGGTCAGCAAGACCACCAACACCATCAAATCGTACCTAAAGATGAAGAAAACAGAACACATTTTAGATGTTAAAGCTGCAACTTCAATAAAGTTCCATCAGAAATTAGGTGTCAGCACAAAGGAAATATTCATGCCAATTTTCAGACTGCTTGAAACAAAACTGTAAGCCAAGGCAGTTATAAACAGCATATAACAGTATGAAAGCTTTCATAATTACTGAAAATGTCTCACTGACACAATGAAGTAAATACACTTACTGAACAATCTATTTGCACTGGATCAACATCAGCCAGACTCGCTCCGATTTTCATGCGATCTTTGTGAACTCCCTTTAAGTCACTCTTCCGAAAGTTGACAGGAGGAGACCTGATTTGAATTAAGGAGAAAAAGAAAGGTGCTAACTTACATGTGCATTTTTGATTTTCTAACAATAACTAGTGAATGCAGAAGATCTTATAAATGAGCATAAACTTCCTGAATTGTTAAATATTCGTTCCAGCTGTTTTATGTTAAATAAAGAAAAGTAATTGGTCACTCCAGATATTAAACTGAGTTAATTATTTTAACAACTCTTAGCACTTATAAATATCCATGCCAGTCAACAGAACATACATAGGAATACAAGCTTAGAACAAGTTATTCCTTATGTGCAGACCAGGGACAGACAATGATTTGTGTGAGGAAGAAAACTGCCCCTCCTGACCCCCTAACACACTAATACTTTTAACTTCAATAGTCAAAAAGTTACAGCCCAAGATGATACTTATTCCAGTTGGTTTTAACATTATAAAGGCTGTCTATCATTGCCAGTCCTTCCCAAGGCCCCTGGAACCTGTGTGCCAGTAGACTGCTCTGAAAAACATCTGAGACATCAGGCTGAAAATGTATTTGTTCGAATGATACTAAAACAGTTTTTCTGGAGCATTTGTTAAGAAACCAAATCTTCGTCATTTCCTCTGTTTATGACATCCTCTGTTACAGTGGCTTTCTCTCTGAATCAGCTATTTTAAAGCAAAGGAGCAGCAGAATTTTACATTAAGAAATTTCCTCAAAGTGTTGCTACTCCCATTGCCACCTAGAAATCAAATTGCTGAATAAAATAAATTCTAAAAATCCAGTTGTAGAGAGTCCAGTTACAGTTGTATCAACAGATATGATTGCCAGAATTTAGAAACTGAACAAGAGGAAGATGGTTATCATTTCACAGTTAGGAAGATGTAAAGTCCTCCCAAGTAGTCTCCTTCCTCCCCTGTTCTCCAATTGCATTAACCTTCTTAAATTTCTGCTCTTCCTCTGCCTCTCAAAATCCTCGTCATCATCAGATGAGGAAGAAGAATCACTGCTGGGGACAGGGTGTCTCTGTCTGCAAACATTCAAACAAACAATTTAAAAAATTAAAATAAACATTAAGTAATATCAAAATTAAGGTCAACACTATCTCAGTTTACTTTGAGATCCAATAAATTTCCAGATTACTGTAATCCTTATGAATCTGGTTTCAAACCACATTATGTGATTTTCCTCATCACAACAAAATTTGATTGTTATTAGGAAAGGAAAATGTTTAACCAGTGTGGAAAGAAATTTCTTAACCAAGTTACTCCTCTTTGATGTCCACATGCTCTTACACACAAATTAAGTTTCACTTAGCATTATGTATCTCCTCTGTGAAACACCAACCCTTTAATTTCAAAATTTGGTTTCAAAACTCCCTCCTTCCATAACTGCCTGCTTTCAAGGATGCTAAATAAAGGGCTCCTATCTTGCAAGGAATGGCATTCAACACTTGCAGGATGCTAAACCTGTTTGTCATTACTACTGCAATTTGTAATTTAGAATTTCATTTAGCATTTTCCTTGCTTTAAGTATAGTTTCATACAGAAACTTGAACTGATTCCAAAGAGAAACCAGAATCAGTACCTGAGTGATTAAAAAAAAATCATTAAAAAATTCCATAGTCTAAATAAATTGGTTTTAGTTTTAAGAAAATAATTTGTATCCTTCAAGATAAAGCAGTCTGAGACTTTCAGAGGGAGATTTTGGCTTCAACTCCAGAACAAATTAATGCAGTTATACAATCTCATCATCATCACAAAACCTGCATTTTTCTAATAAAATCTAATGGCCAGTAAAAAGGATGGGCTTCCCCCCCAATATTTGCTTTCTTTATTCCCTCAGACTACCACAGCAATAACCATACTGTTAATACCTAGTTACCATGAGTCCAGAAACCCTTGAAATCAGTATTCAGTCATGTGACTGACAGCACTACCGAGAAAGAACTACCATTAACCAAACTCATACCTGTTAGTTCCCTTGCATGAATCTCCTTGTCTGACAGGTGAAGACCTGTCTGAAAAATACATCTTACGTTGTCTTGGTTCTGTTGAAAGCAAAAGAATCGGAATCATGTTACAAACAAGTTTAACAGAAAGCAGGATACTAAAAGAGGCAGAGAATGGGACATGTATCACCCATTCTAAGTTCTGGGGAAGTTTCAAGGGTGGGGAGGAAGAGGTTATTCTTTTAAATCAGTGCACAATAAAAGCAAAAACATGAACACCTGAGTTTTAAGAACTGAAAACCACAAGAGTAAGGTCATTAAGTCTATTTAATTATTATTCCTTCAAGGATCCATAGGTAGTATTTTTATTGAAAAACAACAATAAGGATGCCAAAAAGCAAAGAAATAGAATGTGCACAGGATATATGCATTTAACAAAATTGCAGTTAAGATACTTAAATAGAAATTGAGTGTATGTATTTTCATTCTTAAAAAACCCTGTAACACTCACACTTCCATGCACGAAATTAGCTTTTAAGAGAAGTTGTGCCTATAACCTACTTTGCAATGGAGCTTGATAGCGCTCAACAGTTTTCCTCTGCCGAAAGGAGTAACGCTTTCGAGTGTCTTCACCATCATCTTCTTTGGCTTCACTTTCTTCTGAGGAACCCCCTGCACAGCAACGTTACATTGCACCATTTAAGTTCTGTTGCAAGTTGTATTAAATTCAAAATGCATCACATGTACTCCCTCCAGTCCACAACCTTTTCTGCTGTAAGTGCTTTGGACAAACAACAATTTCCCTTTTCCTCTGAAAACCGGTTCTGAGCTCACTACAGTACAGCCCTAGAGTCTGACTATGGCTTGTAATGTCAGTAGCAGCACAGATTTTTTTTTTTTTAATAGATGAAAAATACCCAGTAGTTCATCCCATCTCAATTACTTAGACAAAGCTTTTGGCTAGAGCACAGTCAAGAAAACTTAATACAGACTTATCCAACAATGCTACCTTGATTATCAGCTATTTCTTCATCAGTCCTTTCCATATCGAGGCTTTCCTAGGGGCGGAAAAAAGAAACACAAAGACCAGTCACAGATAAGCCGAAAACCTGTGGGCATATTTGGTGCCTATACAGTATCATTATCAAGGCACTCCATATACAGAGAAGATTTAATTATTGTACAGCAAGAGAGAACAGGAATATCATTCTGGAACCCAGGATTAGTAAGATTAATAACAAGGGTTTCCACTATAAGAACAGGAATGCAGATCCAAACAAAAATAATCTATGAAAGCAGGCTATTGACGACACTTAAAAAGCGAAGTGACTGCCACTCAAAAGGACAGTGAACTAACTCAAAGCAAATCTAAAACAGAGGGAATATGACTGATGTCTATCATTTTAACATGAGTTCCTCTTGGGGAAGGGAAATAATTTCCCTATGTGAAATACCCAACTTATACAAAAACAGCAAAATAAATCAGTATCTACTTCTTCTGTGTCATGGAACTCCTCCAGGTCTCCCATCCTTCGCCGTCTCCGCATCTTCTCCATGTCATCCATTTTTTGCAAGACTGCTTCTGCAGTACTAAGATATAAAGTTGACATATGAAAGTAAAAATAACCAAGTACAGAAAACGCCCATTTAGAACAGCACACATAACCATCATATTTTAATACAGTGTGTGTCACCCTGATCTTTTTCAGCCTTCTGATGTTTGCATTTTTGTAGTGGAGTTTCTCACAGATTTTCATGTAAACAAAGTGATGTTATTGTAACTGTCCTTCTTGTTTATCATTCCTCTCTTGGGGAGAGACAATTGATGGACTTCTAGTTTGACCAGTGTGGTTGAAAAGGTGGCAACATCATCCTCCAATTCATGGTCATTGTCAAGAATCTATATAAACTGAAGTAGAAAAATAAATCTGGTTCTCTTTTGCCCTGACCACTTGACTGCGTGCGTGTCGTTCATTTCGTATCCTGTAGCGACAAGTGTGTACAACACAAGTCATTGACACTTAGCCCAATTTTTCAACACTAGTTAAAAATTAGGTCAAATGTTTACTTTTTTAATAGAGAGAATTAAGAACAAATGTTTGAGTATTTGCAAACATACATTACTTTCAGGTTTATTTTCCCCCTCTTGCTGAACACAGTTAAAAAAAACCCTACTATTTTAGTAGGAAAAAAGAATTCTGAAGGTCACAGTAAAGTAACAAAGAAATTATGGCAGTTTTTCATAGCTCTTAGGTTGCTCTGCATGATAGCATTGAGTCACTTGGTTCACAGCCTTCTTCAGACAACAGATTGCTTCTCTGCTATTTAAATTCTATGTTGATTTTCAATGACTACTTCTGCTAGACAGAATGTCTTACTGCTGTTACACTTTGCAGACCTTTCAGAAAACAAATTTCAGTTTGGGCTTCACAGAGGGAATTAAGCCACAGACAGGCAGAAGCACTGGGATTGCTTCACTTTGCCAGAATCCAACTTTCCTTAGTATCTTAAGTTAAATCTACTGAAAGTCACAACATAAACTGATTGTTTTGGTTCATAACATATAAACCTACCCAGCCCATACATACCAGACCACATTGCTCAAATCCCCAACCTGACCTTGAACACTTCCAAGGAGGGGGCATCCACAGCTGCTCCAGGTAACCTATTCCAGTGCCTCACCACCCTCACAGCAAGTAATTTCTTCCTAACAGCCAATCACTCAGAAATAGCAGATACATAGCAGCTCATAGGAAGTCTCAGCCTGACCAGTGAATGGAAGCAGCTCTTGCTGCCAGGAAAACAATACCTTTTTGTGCTGTCAAAAGAAGGAGGAAGCCCCTAGCCAATATTTTGCCATAATACAAAGGGTTGCTAATAAGGCTCATTGTAGCAGCTTTGCAAGATGGTAAGAACAACCTCCTTACTTTGTTATAAGTTTGTCAAACAAAACAGATTCATTTGTAGTGGTGTAACGGCTTTGTCGAAGTCTGCAGCTGCGGCGAACCTCCAAATCCCCATTTTCTTCATGGACTTGCTCTACAGATTTGGCTTCGGCTCTGGTCTTCAGTGTTCTGGACACTAAAATGCAATCATACATAAAACTTTCTGTGACTGAAAATATGTCAGTTCCTTTATTTCACTCCTGCTCTAGGAAAATGTAAACGCCTTTTATTTTAAAAATTTAAATACTGAATTGAAAGTTATATTTGTGATCACAACATTCAACTTAAAGTACTTCTGCTTAAACTACATATTTAAGTGTGATTTGTATAGCAGCTTTTTAGTAGACTGGAAAGCCAAGCTGATGAAAACAAGCACACAACTTTTGTCCTGTGCAGGAGGCAAATTTATTCCAGTAAACTCACTCTGGGAAAAGTATAAACAACAAATGCCTACTTCTAAGGTGTTGTCCCTCCATTCATGTAAAATTGTATCTAATAGTTTTTTTCTAAAAATTGCTTATGTGAGAGGTCTCTTCTATAAACACATGGTTTTGGTACACTGTCTAAGCATGCATCATTTTCTGCACCACGACACAGAAGCCCTAGAAGACAAGAAATACCTCAAGATAAACTCTGAAAGAACTCAAAAAAACGCTTGAAAACAGATCTGCCCAATATTTACCAGACATCATCCTTTGCTCTGGATTCACGACCTGTACTATCATTAAAACTGTTAAGAGAGGTCAATGAGAGTAACAGATGTATCACTATGTCATTTTAAACACAGGTAGGTTTGATCTCATCACCACCAACATAAAACTAACTTTGAGCTCAGTAAATAATAATTTACACTGCCCAAGAAGAACTTGAGTTACTACACACAAAGTGCATTTTGGGTTGCTTCCCACATTCAGCCTGTAGCTGGCACAATGCTCCCTGGAGCTAAAGGATCTTCCCAGCCTCACAGCACCAAGCCTGCCTGTGTACTCAGCATGGCAAGTCAGTTCAAAGATGAAATGCTCAACCTCAGGGACACCTTCCCATGCCAGTGTGCATCTCATGGCTGAATTACTTTATAACTGACTTGTGTTCCAGTACTGCAATATTCCCTCCTACTGGAAGACTGATTTACAGTTAACCTGTAAAGTTAACCAGTTCTGCAGATTCCAGAAAATCACTGACACAAAGAGACATGAGCTAAGAAAGATTCTTTAACACCTAAAAATTCACACAGAATTCACACTGCATTCTTCCCAAGCCTGAAAGCAATTAACACCATCTCCTCCTATATGCAATTATCTCTTTTCATAAAACTCAGTGGAAATTCCTATCTTTGTTATATCTATTCTCACAACTTCAGGTTTTGGCTGATGAGTTCAGAAGTTTTTGGGGCCAACTTAAATGGACAAAGTGACCAGATGCAATCCTTCTCAGAAATCTGGATTAAAAGGAATCCTAAGGAATTATCCCTACTTACCTTCTTTATAGTCTTCCTTTTTTGAGCCTGATTTTGGCTTTGTCAACTGCCTACATTAAGAAAGAGAGGAGAAGAATGAAGAACAGAATTGTATTAGAAGTACTGTACAAAAGTATTGAATTACACTGGATTGCACATTCCCTGTCAGCACTGGAGAACTTTAATCTGGTGCTCCATGTCATGCAAAGAAAAGCCTGTGGAGTCCAGGGAAGATGTGGATCCCAAGGCTGCTGTGTACCATACGCACGCAGCTCTCTAAGGACAGATATTTCCCAGCCTGCTCATCTTGATGTCTCAACAGGGCAGGTAATGGCTCAGTAACCAAATTGGAGGAGAGGTCTCGAAGGACCCAGGAGGAGATACATGCCTTTTATAGAAGCAGTACACTTTTACTAAAAAAAGTGATTCTAGTTCTAAGGCACTGGCACTGACATTAACATATTCATATTCCCTTGTGGGTTTCTGGCTGTAGATTTATCATTATGTGACTCACTGTGCATGCTTTCACTTTTCCTTTTCATTCTATGACTTAAATAGAGACTGAACACCTGGAAATACAATACCTCGAAAAGTGCCGATTGACGTTTTCACTTAATATTTCCATGCTTTTGTCAAAGCTCGAGTCTGAACAGTGCGGCATGTTTTTTCTCATCGATCTTAAACAGTGTCCATTGAAACATTCCATGTTGCCAGAGGAAAATTTCTAGGAAAAGAAGGAAGAATGTATTTATCTGAACCACTTACATTGCCTCGTTTGATCAAGTTTAGTCTGTTACACTCCTGACTGAAGAGAGTTGCAACTAATGGCAGGTAAGACTCAAACCACTTCTGCACCAAGCAGCTGATTAAAAAAACCACACCAGATTTCAAAGAAAATACCCCAAATCTTTGATTTCAAACTTGGTTCAGTGACCCCAGTAACCAAAATCTCACCTATAACATGCAGCTGTTCCACCTATTTGGGAAGGGCCAAAAATTACACTACAAAATGAGGGGTTTGGGGCAAAAAAACCCCCAAACAACAACCAAAACAATAGAGAGAGGAAAACCCCTCTACTTGCTTTGGATCACCTGATGGACTGTATCACTCCTTGTCCCTGAAGGGTCACCTTTAGGTGAGTTTTGTGCCTCCCAATTGTCTTGGAGCAGACCTGGGAACTTACATCTATTGCTTTTTTTGGCTATTTACTTAGATCTATTGCTAATAGATGTCTGCCACTGTTCCTTCTGTACCAGCACATATTAACACGCTGTAGCTGGTGCATTTACCATAAGCAATTCAGAATCTGATTTCCTGTTGCTTCATTTACCTGCACTATTTGTGAATCTGGATCCAGTAAGCTCCTATTGAACTCTGCCAGGCATGTCCAATAGGCTCTAATCAGAACTTAGGCCCAGCTGCACCCAGATCTTCTGATCTCTGAGGAGCAGCTAGAACCCAAGGGGGATAATTTTCTGCTAGATTTCTGTATCTTTAATGTAACAGAAAAAGTCCTAGTACTGGGATTAAAATCTTTTTAGTAGTTTTCCTCCTGACTTTGTTCCATTTATAATGGCATTCAGAGGGATATAAAAAGACTTCCTTCAGGAGGGTAGCATTTATCCACAGAAAACCAGAGAGAACTCAAGATACAGTTCTTCATGGCTGTTTGTCTTGCTCACATTGGTGTTTCTGCAAGGAGGATACTATTGACTTTTATAGTGTGAGGAAAGCTGCAATGACCACTGGAAACAGCTTGTTACATTTACCACCCAAGGTCTCATTACGAGTATGCCAAACTAAATCTCACACTGAAAAGGGCAGAACACAGACCAGATTATTCTACTTCTTCACATTAATGTCACCAAGAGGTAATTCCACTCATTGATGGAGATGATGCATGAAGGACCACAAGGATGTCATGAGGTTATGCAGGGAGAAAATTGCAAGGGCCGCAGCCCAAGCCAAATTTAATCTGACTGCTGCTGTAAAAGACAACACAAAACATTTTTACAAATACATCAGCAAGAAAAGGAAGACTAAAATAGAACCTGTATCCTTCATTTCATGCACAGGCAAACGTATGACAATGGATGAGGAAAAGGCACAAGTACTTTGCCTGAGTCTTTAACAGTAAGACCAGCAGCCCTCATGGTACCCAGGGATGGAGAGCAGAATGAAGTCCACAATCCAGGAGGAAGCAGTCAGTGACCTGCTACACCACTTGGACACCCACAGGCCCCAAAGGGATCCCACCCAAGGGTGCAGAGGTGCTTCCCAGGTCACTTTCATAGATTCATTCAGGCTGGTAAAGACCTCCAACACTGAGTCCAACCTTTGAATGATCATCACCTTGTGAGCAAAACCACAGCACTAAGGGCCACATCCAGCTACTTCTTGAACACTTCCAGGGGTGATGACTCCCCACTTCCCTGCACAGCCTGTTCCCAAGATTTAATGACCCTTTTTTGTGAAAAATTTCTTCCTGATGTCCAATCTGAACCTTCTCTGGTGCAGCCTGAGGCTATGTCCTCTTGGCCTGTCATGGGTTACCTGATAGAAGAAGCTGATCACCTATAACCTCCTTTCAGGGAGTTGTAGAGGGTGTTAAAGTCTTCCCTGAGTCTCCTTTTCTCCAGCTTGAACATCCCCAGCTCTCTCATCTGCTTCTCATATGACTTACTTTCTAGACCTTTCCCCAGCTCTGTTGTCTTTCTCAGGATGCATTCCAACACCTCAAGGTCTTTCTTGTCAGGAGAGGCCAGAACTAGACAGAGGATTCAAGGCGTGGCCTCACCATTGACCAGCAATCACTGCCCCGGTCCTGCTGGCCACACTGTTTGATACAGGCCAGAATGTCCAGACAAAAAGGAAACTCTGGAGCACACCACCCTCAAATAGAGGCCTCAAGAACAAACTTGTTCAGCTTGGGGAATTACACTAGGGCTATAGACCTGGAGATACACAGCTTCCAAAGGGACGGCAGCCACTTTGGATCTCACTGGGAGACTCACTCATGAAATTTACTGGGACTGGAAACCTGGAAGAGAATAAATGCAGCAGATGTTGGTTAACCTTAGATCTCCTGTTGTATGCTTCTTACTGTCTATGGATGAAATGAGCTGTGTGACTAAAGATAAACCATATGCTGATAACAGGAAAAAAAAGCAAAAGCTGCCACCACCAAGTCCTCGCACATCAACAGGACAGGAAAGAGGCATCAGGACTTGAACATGAAGCCAGCATCAGTTCTCATGATCTCTGTCAGATGAAGCACTTCTACATTACTCTACAGTTCAAATCCCCAGCAGAGCCCAGCATCCTACAAATGAGGTAATGACTTCATGCTCAAAGCATGGAAAAGGTCTACAAAATGGAAGGGGAAAAAAAAACAAACCACCAAACCCAAACCAAAGAACAGCCTTACAACCAGTTTCATAACAATGATTCTGCTTTGGGTGCAGGGATGACTTTACATTTAGTTCCTCATTCCTGTCTGCCACACTGAGAGCAGATGCCAGCAGTGTTACCTGCCTAATGCTGCACAGCCTTCCCTCCTGCACAAAGGCTGAATGAGCCCCTGACAACCATTTCTGGTGAAGATTGCAAAAACAAAGCAGTGATCTTTAAGCAGATTCCATGACTCTTTGTAAGGGGGGGAGAAAATCCCACGACTGCAATGACTTTTTCCTTCTTAGTTCAGTAGTCTTGAATATAATGGCAAAAAAAAAAAAAATTAAAAAAAATCCACACAACTGAGACTCCTGAAATACTTCTGCTTGAAGGTAACAGAGGCTTTTAGAAGCATCACTCCAAGGCAAGGCTCCCCTGAAGAGCAGACCACTTCTGAGTCAGATCTGGTCTGCCTTTTTTTGCCACAGAAATGCAGGACAGCCTGCAGAGTAGTGCCTCACTTGGTAATAGCAGAGGAAAGTTTTAGTTTTTTGAAGGCTATGTTAAAAACAATAGAAATTGAAAGGAAACAGTTATTACATTAGCAATGCTGAGATGCAGAGAGCACAGACCACTTGATATCTATCCTTTACCATTGTTCAAGTTGTCAGTCTCTCTTCTAGTAGGGCAGATCAAGACTATAGAAAGCTGAAGTAACATTTTCACCTGTTTAGGTTATACACTTTAATTAACTACAAATGAGCCCTGATTTCTAATCAGGCTCTTTTTTAGAGCCTCCAAAGTACTATTTGGATGCACTTGACTAAGGAATATTTAACAGCCCCTTCGGGCCAACCAGAACGCACTCAGAGGTCCCAAACATTTCCTGTCGTGCCGGTTTTGATGCCTTTCTGTCATCTGAACAGAGAATACTCTATAAGCATTACTGCAACTAAAGCAAAGAGGTTTCTAAGATCTTTGCAAGGTAACTTTTTCAGATAAGGAACTGAACCAAAATAAACGGGGATGGGGAATGACATACAACACACCAAACCATGAGGTGATGATGCAGGTTTGTATTCCCAGAGACTGGCTCCCAGTACGCTGCCACAGCCCCCGGACCAGGGCTTGTGCCGAAGCCCCTTTAGCCGCGGGGCGGCCGGGAACGGGGGGCGGGCCGCTGCTTCTTCACACACCCCCAGCCGCAGCCGTTTACCCCAAACACTGGGTTCTCCCCTTTTTTACCTCCACGGAACACCACTCCCCAGCGCTTTCTCAGCTCCTCCCAGCAGCTCTCGGCCAGCACCGGCTCCCCCCCGCCGCCTCTCCGGGCCCACAGCCCAGCGCTGCCGGCCAGGCCGGGCTCACCCCACCCCCACCCGGCACTCACGGCCTCCTCGGCTCTCCTGGTCCCCCTGGATAGCGCGGCCCTAGCGGACCCGGAGCGCGTCCATACGCGGTGGCTCCTGAGCGCGGGGGACTCCAGGGAGATGAACTCGGAGCTGGAGTCCAGGAGGTCGAAGGGTGGCCGGCGACAGCGGCTGTCGCGGGCGGCCATGCGGGGCGGGCGGGCGGCGCTGCTCCGCAG
>VYXD01012568.1:587666-637538 GCA_013397195.1 Hylia prasina | reverse complement strand
GGGCGGAGCGGGTGCCCCCTCACGCCGGAGTCACCGGCGATGGCGCGGCTGCGGGCTGATCCCACTTCTGGGCTCGTTTCTCGTCACGAGAAATGAAGTTGGATGCAAACAAAATAAATAATCCATTTTGTGTTTTTCAGCGAAGAAAATGTTTGGAAGCTTTGTGACTACATTAGAAGTCAGGATCGCTACCCTTTGGAAGAATTTTATGCTGTTTTCATATCCAATGATAGGAGGATGGTGAGTTAATGGGATGTGATCACAGTCAACTATGGGAAGGCTCGGGCCTTCAGACCGCAGCTCAGTGTAGGTGAGACACGGTCCCAGCGATTTCAGCCGCAGCCCAGTGTTGGGCAGTGAGCCTTTAACCCGCCTGTAGGTGAGATACAGTCCAAACGCGTCTTATAGCTCACTTTGGCTCAGAGGTGTGCCAACCACACCGCGTGAGATCTTTTAATTGTGCACTGCATTCAGGACAGTGGAATGAGGCATGGTGTCCCTGTGAGCTGTGGGAGTAATTCTGTCTGTAATGTGTCAATTTAGGAGAATAGTTATCTTTACAAAATCATAGAACTATTAACAACCGTAAGGTTGGAGAGGACCTCTTAAGACCATCAAGTCCAACTGTTAACCCTGAACCATTATGTTCACCACTTAACTATATCCCCAAGCCTTTTGGGTGTTTCCAGGTATGGTGATTCCATCACTTTCCAGCTTTTTTTAATGTGGCCCAGAATAGTATCTCCAATTTCATGCTCCTGAGACACTAGAAAAAAATTCCTTACTGCAGCACGGAGGAGGTTGATAGGAACCTCCTATCAACTATAAACTGAGGAAGTTGATAGGTTAGCAAAGAACTAACCGATTTACCTGAAATGAATCTGTATTAATCTGAAAGATTTTATTCACTTCAGATTCATTTGTAACTTTCAGATTCCACTCTGGAAGCAGAAATCTGGACATGGAGATGAGCCTGTTGTCTGGGTAAGGCATTCATTAATCTCAGTAATTTTCCATGTGTGCCTTGACAGCTGCAGGATCAAACATGGGCGTGTAACAAATGTTCCATCTGAACAAAAAGGAACACTTTAGCTGGGGCAGGTTGCTCAGAGGGGTTGTGGAATCTCCATCCTTGGAGATTTTTAGAAGCTATCCAAGACACAGTCCTGGGCAGCTGGCTGTAGGAGAGTCTCCTTGAGCAATAGGTTGGACCAAATGACCTCCTGAAATCCCTTCAAACTTCACACATTGCATAATGTGTTTTGCATTAATATTTATAATTCTTTTACAACAGATTTTTAAATAGCCTTAATCTGGCGCTCCTGTGCCCCATCCCTCATAAATTAATAGCAAGACAGTCGGTAAAATCTACTGGTGACAAGTCTTAATTATAGTAAGAATGCATAATAGATTTGTGAAAATTATTATCTGGGTATTGAGGCTTCCAGCCCTTTAGAATTGTAGGTAGGTGACTGTACTTGTAAGAAGTAGATGGATGAAAATATTTATGTAGGCCTGCCAGATGATAGAAAAATATAAGCTATATATGTATTCAGGTATCAGCAGTTAAACTGACCCATAAAGAGTGGCTTTGAAGTGTCATTTAATGTAGTTCAGTAATTGCTGCTGCAGAATTCCTTGGTATCATTACAGAGTCCATTCAGTTATCTGGCACAGAAAAAACTGTTTCTTCTGGCAATTTCTGTTTCTGAAATTCTGCAAAGTAATCTGCAAACTTCTGAAGTTTTCTGGTTTCTGAATCGTTCACTTTATTCCAAAAAATTGGTGTCTTTAAACAACAAAAAAAAACAAAAAAACCCAAAACAAACAAAAAAAAAAAAAAAAAAAAAAAAAAAAAAAAAAAAAAAAAAAAGGTTTGGTTTAAAAAGAGATCCAAGTTTTACAGAGATGACCTAAAAGGGAATAGCAGAGTCAGGAAAGGCCATAGCAGAATGTGGATTTCTCGTAAAAATTCATGGATTGAAAGGTCTTTTAACATTGACATTTCAGTGGATCGCAGTTGTATAAAGCTTGTAAGCTAATTTTTCTTATACTCTCTAATAGGTTTTTCTAAATACTTTTGAATACAGTTGTGTATGTGTATTGGTCTGGTGAAGTATATTGCCCAAATCTTTTTCATTTGAATTTCTTTGTAGTTTTAATATTGAAAGTGTCAAAAGACAGTGCACAACCCTTTTTGTAAGTGGATTCAATGTAAATTTAAGTAAGTTGTTAAGGGCTACCTTCAGTTTAATTTTGGAGAAGAGCAGTGTACATACCTGACACCTAATGTCAGTAACTGCAGCGTCTCCAAACCTCCACCTGTGTTTCTTACCAGTTAAGGAGTAAAACTGCACTGCATTACCCAAATGTCTTGATAAAATAGTTGCCTTGAAAAAGTGTGATGTAGTACCCACAGATATTTTTTCCCAGCCTCAAGAGCTGCTACAGGAAATTGTCTTACTCCTGTGGTCCTCCTGATCTGAGCTGTTTGCTGGTTTTTCAGTGGTGTGCTGGTTTTTCAGGTGCTTCTGGCAGCTGAACACTCGACACTCAAATTCACAGACCGTGTTACTGCAACAGGTACAAAATCTCTTAATAGAAGAGATCACTAGGTAACTTGAATGTTAACCTATCATTTTATCTTGTGAGTTTGTTTATGACTGGGTCTAATAAAAAAGTGCCTAACCAAACAACTTCTGTGGTTTGGTGGGGGACGTGAGAGAGATTTTCTGGATTTTTAGGAGTAGTGTACACTTTAGTTTGCTGTCTTGGCTTAAATCAAAGAGGCTGCCAAGAAGTGGGAAGAGTGTCAAGGTTTCTGGAAGAGCAGATGGGCAAGATAGGCATTAGGAAGTCTCTCGCCTGGTGCCAGAAATGTTACAGGCTTAATATTCAAGGACAGCAAGCAGGCTTTTAAAAATGGACCTGAACTTATGCTTTTAGGAATCTTTTTTATTCCACTCTCTTTACCAGTTTCTCATTAAGTACTGTTAAACTAATGGCAATTACCCTTCTTCCCAGGACTACCATGTTATTCTACTTCATGTTTCCTGCGGGGAGCAGAACTTCATTTATGATCTTGACACAGTGTTGCCATTTCCATGTCCTTTTGATGTGTACAGTGTGGAGGCCTTTAGGTTGGATGACAGCCTTCGTCCAGAGTTTCACAGGTGATGACATGAAATATAAAGACTATGGATGTTATTTCATGAAATCAAAGTTGAAGTTCTCTTTGTGTATGAATAGTGACAGAGGTTTCTTTACCATACTCTAGTAAAATAAGTGCACTGTGTTACTTTTCTGAAGCTCTTTACCTTAGTCATCAAAAGCCCTTTTCTTTCCTACTGTAGCTTCACAACTTGGCCCAAAGTTGCTGGTTTGTGTGTTTAATAACATTAGTGCTCCTGATGAGAGGAAAGTGCTCTTATTCTGAGTGATCAGTGCAGTATTTTTCCATGCATCTTTTAATACAATTTTACATTTTTTTTTTAGAAAAATCAGAATGGTTCGAGCAGATTTGTACTTGAAGACATTTGCTTCAGACAGATCTCATATGCGGGATGCAGATGGGAAATGGCAGAAACCTCCTCCTCCATACCCTTGCATTGAAACTGCAGGTGAGCTCCCAGAACTCCTTCTTCCTGCTTACAGTGCTGAATGAAATGCAGCATCCCAGGATGCACATGGGAAATAAATAACTTCTATAACATTTTTTCAGCCAGCTTCATTACTTCATATGGAAAAAAATAGGGCTATGAAGCATTTGGTACTGTCTTTTTTGAACATGTAGTCTAACAGGTCTTTCAGCATTTACTGGTATCAAGCATTAATTACTGTACATCATAAACTGAGCAGAGAGTGAGAGGTAAGTTATACTGTTCTGTTGTTACAGCAGGGAACTGAAGCAAACAGGCCAAATAACTTGCTTAGGGGTCACAAAGTTTTTCACACAGTTATTATACCACACTCTACCGCACAGATCCCATTCTGGCAAAATAGTGTAGGCAGGAGGAAGTTTTCAGGCTCTGCTCAGTGTGGTGGGTTTGCCTGCGTGAAAGTCTGAGATTTCCCTGCCAGGTGAATGGATCCAAGGGTGTTCTAAGTCACTGGCAAGTTGGCAAGTTTTTCCATAAGCCTTAAGCCTCTTTTAAGTGATAGCCTAGCTAATAGCCTCTGGGCCAGGCACAGAGAGAGGTAAAGACTTGGCATCTGTTCTGTGGAGCTGCTTAAAGCATTCTTATCACACTGCACTTCAGCTTATTCTAATCATGTGTTCTGCAAGCTGAGTAGTCTTTGCCATGTGTGTGTTTGTTCTCTCATTTTCTTCCAAGAAAAGCATGGTGATGTTTTGCTTTGAAAGAGTTTGAAAGAGTTTCCATGTTACTGCTCTGCATGTTTGGTTTTGTTGATTTTTAGTAATGCCTTGCTGCTATGTGTTTATGTTAGAGAAGGGAGGGTCAAATAAACATGTTCTGTCTTTAGGTCCAAGTGGTTTTAAGTTGCTGGGAAATTAATTCTCAGTCTTTGCTTTGGCGTCTAAGGAAGCTTGGTGTTTCACATGAGAGTAGAAATGAATTATGAGAGTGAGCAGGAACACAGATGTAGTCTTTATTATGTGGTTTTAGGTGTTCTCTGGACAATCCAGGTTATGAAGCACCTTGAATTCTAACTCTTGGTTATTATTTTCAGCAGAATTTTATGCAAAGGTATTGTAGGGAGTGGAGGATTCCTGAACTACAGCTCCCTGTTAGCTGGAGCTTTGTAGGTGCTGAGAACTTTTTTGTCTGTGGAAACCTTGTTGTTTCGATAGCTCAGAGCTAATGAAAGTGTGAGAAATATAGATGAGGTCAGACCAGGAAAGCAAAAAATTCTATTCAAATCAGAAGAGTAAAAAACCATTACTTGTGGGTAGTAAGTTACATAATGACTCAGTCAGTTGCAGAAGTGTACATGTATCTCTAGCTGGAGTAAATTACTCCA
Source organism: Hylia prasina (assembly GCA_013397195.1). Classification (NCBI taxonomy): domain Eukaryota; kingdom Metazoa; phylum Chordata; class Aves; order Passeriformes; family Sylviidae; genus Hylia; species Hylia prasina. The sequence goes on along the minus strand of VYXD01012568.1, from coordinate 632,555 downwards.
TAGCTGCAAACCCTGTAACTCTCCCCTTACATGTCCTGTCTGGCTGAGCTTTACCTCACTGGTGAGCAGCAGCCACTGGCCTCAGCCAGCCCCCAGATTGTCTCTGTGATGCTGGTAGATAGTGAAGGATATGTAGCTTTTACTTCCTCTTTTACTTTCATTCTTTGCTCTATACCTTGCCATGCTGAATGAAATATCCATAGGTCATCCAGTCCAACATCTGCCCAAAACATGGATTCCTCAGGGCTCTGTCTAGTCTGGTCTTGAACACCTTCAGGGATGGTGAATCCAGCACCTTTCTGGACAGTGTTCCAGTGTTTGACCACTGTCATGATAAACAAAAAATGACTAAAAACTCCTAGTATATAATCTGAATTTCCTGTGTTCCAACTTGCCTTTTTCATTTCTTGTCCTGTTGCCAGGCTCCTCCAAGAAGACTCTGGCTCCACTGTCCTACCTCTGATCAGGTAGATGTAGGCAGCAGTAATGTCTCCCCTTCATCTTCTCTTTTTATGACTGAACAGACCCAGTTCTCTGAGCCTCTCCTTGAATAAATGTTGTCCTGCACCAAACAACTTGATTTTCCTCTTCTGGGTCTGCTTCAGTATGTCCATATTTTGGGGAGGTTTTTTGTGCCCAGGAGCTCCAAATGGGCGCAATGTTGCAGCACTGTGCTGATGTGGTCTGGTCTCCTGGTCAGTTGGCTGAAAGAAATTTGCTACCCTGCACCCACTGAAGGTGAAAAATCATTCACTAGGGAGCTTCAGGGTCTGAGTCAGAGCAGGACAAGATTGTCTCTGGTCTAGGACATCTAGTTCAAGTTGTCTTTCATTTAATACCAGTTCCTCCAGCTTTACTTTATGTCTTCCCTTTGTATTCACTTGAGATACTTTATAATGCTGTGTGCTTCAACATGCACAGTGCTGTGAGTCTGTGAGGAGGCTGGGTCCAACTGTAATGTCTCAGCACAGTTTTATCAGGCATAAAGCTGCCTTATTTTCAACTTGATGTAAAACTGGGTGGCAGACCTTTTGTTATCATAAAAGAGCCTGGGGTATTAATGTTCGTGTCCATGCCAAATTCCATTGCAGATAAGTGTTTTCTCCCTGCCGTTTCACTTAGATAGAACATTCTGCTTTCCATGTTGATTTGTGTTCACATAAGATTAAATTACTGGCATATTTCATATTAGAGGTGACTGCAATATAGTGGCTGACAGAACTAACCCCATATTGTTTTAATACCAATTTATTTGTGAGGGACATTTCTATCAGTGGGTTTATTTTGGTTTTATCTTTTTTTTGCTTTCATTTAGAGTAGCCAAATTCCTAAACTCTTGAGAAGATGCAAGTTTTTTATATTCCTTCTGTTTCCTATATGTCTTCTTTGGTGTTTGTGGCAGTTTGACCCTGCCTGGATGCCAGATACCCACCAAGGTTGCTCAATCACTCTCACCCACACCTGTACAGAGGAGAGAAAATGCAATGAAAACTTGTGAGTTGAGATAAGGATGGGAAGAGATCACTCACTGATTACTGTCATGGGCAAAACAGACTCGATTTAGGGAAATTAATTGAATTTATTACCAATCAAAATCAGAGCAGGATAATGAGGAGCAAAACAAATCCTAAAAACGCCTTTACTCCACCCCTCCCTCTTTACCAGTCTTTAGCTTTATTCCCTATTCTCTACCTCCTCCCTCCCTGCTCAGTGGGGAATGGGGTTTGCAATCATCACAGGTTGTTTCTGCCACTGCTGCTCAGGGAGAGGAGTCCTTCCCTTGCTTCAGCGTGGGGTTCCTCTCATGCAGTTCTTCATGAACTTCTCCAATATGAGTCCATCCCATGAGCTGCAGATCTTCATGAAGCTCCAGTGTGGCTCCCTTCCCACAGGCTGCTCCTGCATGGATCCCCCACAGGGTCACAAGTCATGCCACCAAACCTGCTCCAGCCTGGGCTCCTCTCTCCATGGGACTGCAGGTCCCTGCCAGCAGCCTGCTCCTGCTCCCTCCCTGGGGGTCACAGCCTCCTTCCAGGCATCCACCTGCTCCAGCCTGAGGCTCCTCCATGGGCTGCAGGGGCACAGCGGCCTCACCATGACCTTCACCACAAGCTCCAGGGGAATACTGCTCTGGTGCCTGGAGCACCTCCTGAACCTCATTCTTCCCTCACCTTGGTGTCTGCAGAGTTGTTTCTCACACATATTCTCACTCCTCACTGGCCACAATTACTTCTGTGCAATAGCTTCTTTAATCTTAAAGGAAGAGGTACTGCAACAATCACTGATGGGCTCAGCCTTTGCCAGAGGTGCATCCATCCTGGAGCTGGCTGGCACTGGCTCTGTTGGACATGGGGGAAGCTTCTAGAGAAGCCACCACTACAGCCCTCCCCTGCTACCAAAACCTTTCAGAACTGAATTAAGCAATCTTGATCATTAACAATTAAACATTTTTCTCCTACTAGTAACTCAAAGAGAATAAATATTAAACTGCATTTGTCCTGTTCATGGGGTTGCAAAATAAATCATCAAAAATAAGCTTACATGGAGTCATAAATTCCAGTCTATGCCTAAAAAAATTGAAGCTGGCACAAGGTGACTTTTTAAAGCATTTTTCTAAAAGACAAACAACTCCAGTCCAACCTATAATACAACAATAAAAAACCAAACTCTCAGACTCCTCAGTATCCCCCTAAGAACTCACATGCTCAGCATTAGCCTCTTGGAACTGCCTCTGCTCTAGCTGTTTCCCAGAGTTAGGCCTCTGTGTTTTTTATTGGCATTGCTCTGACCTCTGTTCTGCTCTGCTGCCATGGATGCCAGGCGGGGCTGGCCAACCTGACTGGCTGCACAGTGCTTTCTCACCTGTCCTGTCCTCAAGGCTGCTCTGCTGGAATAAACATACCTGAGCTGCAGCACATTCCCCTGGTCCCACCTGGTTGCCAGTGGCCTCCTGTTGAAAGTAAACAGGGTATTTTGTTCACATAATAAAAACTAAGAAAATGAGATTTGGTGAACAGATTAATTCTAGAGCTGGTGAGCCCAACTTTGGATTTTCTTTTAAATTTTCTTTCCACAAATTAATGAGGTCTGATTCTGTTTAGTTTATGACTTGGGATGAGATCAGCCCTCCTTACTGCAAGCCTATGTAAAATACAGCTTGCTCAGTGCATTTCAAAATTACTCCAAACAGATGGTCGTATGGCTTATGTACAAGTGTTAGCAGCACATCTACCACTGAAAAGCACTGGTTTGAGTTTCAGTTCTCCCAAGGTGTTTGGTAGCACACTCACTGGATTGATTTGTAAAAAAAGCTTTTTGTTCTTTTTATTATGAATAAAATCCCTGGTAGTCAATAATGATGGGGTTTTGCTTGGATTGGGTTTTTTTTTTATTTATTTTGAAGAGCATGAGTAGGACAGCTGAGAAATTCTGGAGACACTGTGTATCAAACATATATGTGACAGGAAAGCTGTTAGGCTGAGGCCCGGCAGATGTCTGCAGTTGCTTTCTGTATCTCCTCTCTGAAGTTGTGGCAGGATCCTAGTGAAAGTGAAAAGGCACTGATAGGGATACAAATAGCTCCTCTGCACTCCATGGGAACCTTCTGCTGCTCTCATTTGAGAATAAAACTCCAGTCTGTCACGTTAGGTCCTTACTTCATAAGATTCTGTGGAACTAATGAATTAAGGTAGATAAATACAATAAAGACACAACTAATAAATATTTAAATTCCCAGAGTGGCTTGTTGAAATTACACCACTTTCTTTAAAAGATAATTTAAAGTGGTGAGCTGTGTTTTACATTGAGATCACCCGGGACGGTTTGCACAGTCATATCTCAGCTGTGGAAACAGCAGTCCCCAGCTGAGAGGGGGAAGAGTCCTTCTGACTTATCTCCCTGCTCACGCAGGGGAGGAGGATCTGAAGACAACTGTAAACACTTAAGTGTAAGAAGAGGAGTCTTCTTACACTGTGAAGAGTCCAGCTTTCTTTTAGGTGCCCCCAAGGTTTTAGGCATAAGCAGAACTGGTCTTGGAGGCTTTGTTCCAGATTTCCTTGCTTCCAGCAGCCCTTGGGCAACTGTTGTTATGCTGGGTTAGTCCAAGGTCTGTGAGCCAAGCCCAGGCTTGGCTTAAATGCTGCTTTATAAATACTGTTGGCAGAAGCCACAAGTGTCATGGCTAGCAATGCCTGAGATAATGCCTGGCCTTTTATTTCATCCCTGCTCAGAGTAAAAGTGGCAGACTGGATTCAAACAAAAATAAAGTTATGCAGGAATCCCAGAATGGGCCAGACATGTAGGTCTCATTTGTGGGGTGTGTATGTAACAAGGTGTGTTTGGTCAAAGAGAAAGATGAGCTCTAAGCATGCACAAATGCAAGCTAGTATAAGAGTCACAGCACCTGAGGAGGACTGCAAGGGTAATGTAAATCTGAAAAGAAAATAATTCTGCCGCTATTGGTCTTGTAAAAATATTGTAGGATACCTGCTCGTTGCTTTTGTGGAGAAATCATCTTGGTTTGCTAGCTGGGGCATCCAGATGTATCTTTTGTAAATTCCCCATGTCCAACAGAGCCAGTGCCGGCCAGCTCCAGGATGGACCCCTCTGGCAAAGGCTGAGCCCATCAGTGATTGTTGTAGTACCTCTTCCTTTAAGAAACTTTAAAAAGCCATTGCACAGAAGTAACAGTTTGTCAGTTTGTCACTCTTATCTGCTTCAGGAGGAGGACTTTGTGGTATTTTTATGCATTTTTGCCGAGCTGTTTCCTAGCGTTGTAAGGTCTAACGCGACATGCACGGCCTTCAGATGGAGGCCATGAGGAGAGAGCGGCATAGAGGGGCTGTTATTACACGAATAAACGGGAGAGGTCTCACTACGTTTTTCCCTGGGGATATCTCCCGTGCTGCGCCAGTGCCATCTACCGACAGGTTCTTAGGCCATTGCTCTTCATAGGAATGGACTTGTTTGCTGTGGTAAAACAATCTGCTACAATCCTTCTGAAGTTAGAGAATGTTTCATTTCCTACGGGCACTGTGATAGGAACTTGCAAGCTGCAAAACAGCAGCTGTGTTTGTAACTACTGGAGCAATCTCCTTTGGACTGCTTTCCCATTCACAGAACAGTTTCTATTTTGAATGAATTATTTTACTATGCTCGATGCACATAAAGCAGAAAATTATTCATTTAGTTAATCTTAATTAATTAATGTGAAGAATCACATTAATTTTGAAAAAGCATCTGGGAGGAAAAGACAAGTTTGGAACTGGAAAACAGACTTACCAGTCTACCAGCAAGCAAGAGCTGTTATCCACTACTAATTTGTTCTTGAGCTATGACAGCAAATTGCTGAGCTCGTGCTATTTTAAATTCTCACATAGGCAGAGATTGTCCCTGTTCTGCCAGACTCACTTCAGCAGCAGGACCATGCTTGCCTGGACATAAGGGTTTTCAATATGCAGAGTTCAAACAGGTTAACAAGAAAAGATTTAGGGGCCAGACCTCAGAAGGGGTGAGAGTTGGGATTAGGCAAATCACAGAGCTGTGCTGTAGTGTAGACATGGTGCAAACCAGAGGCCTTCAGGGGCTGGATTATGCCTAGGACTCCTGGGTCTGGGGTTCCTGAATATTATCTTCTTTTCCTTGCTTACACTGTCCATAATGGCAAGCCTAGTTACCCAAGCATTTTGCAGATGAAGCAAATTCCATCCTTTGGATTTTGTAATCTATTAATTAGAGCTTCCTCTTACTTGATTCTTAATCCTTCAATGCACACATGAACTACCCGTGGTGAAGTAAATACTTAATACAGTGGAAAAGCTGTTAACAGTAAATCTGTAAAGTAAACCTGTAACAGTGGCTTTACCACTCTGTTCCTTAAACTCATTCTCTGACAGTTTTCTTTTAATGGGCATTTTAAAAGATGATTTGCACACATATCAGTGAGAACCTAAAACAACAAGCCCACAGATGTTTGTCATCAGAACTGAATCTCTGATCAGCATGGCTCTGAGTCAGTGAAGCTTGTACCAGGCCAGCTCCAAAAAAAGGATGTGTAAGGCACCTAAACCCAAAACTGCACACCAGCACTTTTCCAGTGAGCTCTCTGGGATCCATGAATGGGACAGAATGGTTTCTACCCCTCCTGCAGGGAACAGAGCAGATTAAAATCCTGGCAAAGAGCAGGCATGGTTACTTTCCTCTTGAAACCATGGCAGTTAAACTTTTTGCCCTGACTTCATTCTGTCATTCAGGATTCACAAAAAAACCCCAACGTATTTGCCCCCAGCCTAGTCTGTGTTCTTCTTCACCTGAGCATCCCTCTAGGCTGGGGGCGGGGTTAGGTCACACATCTCCTCCCCTCTGCATATTCTGGCCCTGCAGTAGGCCCATGTTCAGCGAGGACAAAGTTCAGGGCTGGAGGGAAAACAAATACTCTGATGCAGAGAGTAACAAACTGCAGGTTTGCCAAGGGGCTAATCACTTCTGAGAGACAATAAGCAACTTGCAGTTCTGACTACTACTGTGAGCCTGTCCCTCTGTGGTCAGTGCAAAAATTGACTCTGTTGACTTTGGTTCACAACTTAAATGTGTGAATGATATCTCCCCTACTTTTGAGTCATCCCATTTGTGTGAGTGCAGGAAGACTGCATTGCACTTCCCTGTGTTATTTGCTCTCCAGTTCTCTGACACTACTTGACCCTTCCAGGCTGCTATTGTAGGGAAAAATCTTAGCCACACATGCTAGTTTCTAGTGACTTACTGGATTCTTACTGATCCTGTAATGTGATTATTGCCATGGGCAGAGAGGGGAATGGGAGCAAAAGCAATGTGTCAGAGACTGGAAATAGATGTTTCTGTGCCACCATACAATTTGCAGAATCTTGCTGGGGTGAACTATTGAAGAGAGGTTTGGAATGTTTTCTTGAATGATGTATACCTGTGCTGCAGAACCTGCATCAGGAACTTAAATATTTCCCTTTTCTGGTCCTTTTTTAGATTCCAAGATGAACTTGGATGATTTCATCAGTATGAATCCCGAAGTGGGATGGGGCTCAGTGTTCTCCCTTCCAGACTTTGTGCATCGGTTTGGCAGTCAGATTGATTACAGCTATTCCTTGGAAGGACAGTAAAGTGAACAAAGTTCTTCTGGTTTTGAGTGGATGTGTTTTGTTTTGCTGCTCTTAAATTGTATTTATGGTTTACATTTCTGTACATGGAATAGGTATTTGGAAAAATAGAACACCCAGTCAGAAATATCATGAACTGAATAAAAACCTTTATTTTAATTATGCAAGAATGTACTTAGTTTTTAATGTCAAATCAAAGGCAAACATGCCATATTGCTTTTCCAGCTACTATGCCCAAACTGAAAAGAGCTGCAAAAAAAAATTTTGGAAAAATATGTGCCTAAAATAGTGAACATTGTAGCCTAAATTGCTACATGTTGTTGCATTTAAAAGTGAGATATGGTTTTCTTCATGGTATGATTGCTTTCAATTATATATAAACAGACAGTGCATCTTAGTTTCCTTAGTAGCTTTACTGATTAGTCCTTATTTAGCAGAAGTGTAAAGGGAAAATTGATTTAGTAGTTCAGCTGTGAATTCTCATGCGCTATGTAAAACCAGGTGAGTATCCAGGTTGCTGTGCTGTATAAGAGGAGAATTAAATCCTGCCATTTCAGTTAAGTGTTCTAGTGCTGACAGTTCCTGGAAGATGCAGTTGCTATTTTTGCTTCTCATGCTGGCTGCGCATTCTCACCTGCTCCCATCTTCTTGCACTTGGTGTTTGTTTGGCCTTGTGGTAAATCAGGGTAATTCTGACAGAAAGCAGGAAGTTTTGTTGAGGTTTTTTATTCTGCATCTTGGTTCCTTGAGCTGGCCTGCCATGAGGTCAGACAGCTGCTCCTGCTGGTGTAAGGAAATCAGCAGGGCCATATGGATGGGGGGAGGGGAGTAAGAAAGCCTCCTCTTTCTGGGTCGTCTGCTGCTGAATATCCTTAGAGGTGATACCAAGCTGCATCCCTGCAGGACAACCAGGGAAAGCCATCATGCTGACTGAGGGTTTGGAGCAGTCTCACACATCTTAGAAGAGTGCCCTAAACACGGAATTGCAGAAACAGGCTAAAATGAGATCTTAAATTCTCAGCTTTGGACCTGTTCTACTTTATACCCTAGCACATCATAGACTCAGGAGAACACGGGTTTGAAGGGTCAGGCAGTCACTGGTCCAATCTCCTGTCAAATCAGGTCAGACCAGGCTGCTCAGGGCTTTAGCCACTCAGGCCTTGGAAATCTACTGGGGCTGAGACTACAATAAACATTTGTGATACACTTCATTCCTGTGAGAAAAAGCACAGTAAAGATTTTAAGCATTAAGGGATCATTTTATTCGTAAGTAAAGTAAAATATCAGAACTTGTAAGAATCTTGTATGCGTTACATAGCTTTCTTGTTATATACGTAGTGTATTACTGTATCTCTCATCTGCTCTAGAGAATTTACTCAGCATATTAACAGCCAGAGATGGCCAATTGAAAAACTGTGAGATTTATTCACTTCATCCAGACGTCTCTTTCTGTGTCATAAGGGCTGCTGAATACAGGAACTTTCTATTGCCAGATGCAGCACAGTTGGTTGCCTATGCAGATAGGCTGCTACTACACATATTCCTTGACTCCCAGCATGGACTAATTAGGAAGCCAGTTGTTGGGACACTCCCCTCTGGAGTGGGACAGCTGATCTGCAGCTTCTGTCACTCTGAACCAGCGTCACCAGAAGAAACCGAAACTCAGGATTCCTGATAAACTGGTGCACAGAACCCTCCTGAGAGGGGACAGCTGGATTTAATCAGATACTCCTGTGTAAAAGGTCTGAGGTATCCATGTTTGGATGAAATGGCAGCTCTTTCTGCTTGATGCTGATGTAGCTGGCGCACTCTGAGGGAATGAAGATGATGTTACTTACTGGTTTTGAGTGATGTCAAGGCTGGTTGTGACAGTGCAGAGCAGCAGCAGTTTGCCTGCTCAGCTCTGTGTAGCTGCCAACACACTGGGTTAGACACAGCAGAAGTGAGAACGTAAAGATCCACGTTTCAGATGAACGGGTTGTGTTAAGCACTTCTTACCCTTCAAGTGGTTGAATCTCATAGAGACAGAGTTCCTGTGCATTGCTCAAGAGGCCCTTTAAGTTGTTACAGAACATGAGGTTCTCATCCCTCCCTACTTGAATATGTCATTTGATTTAACCTCAGCTGGTTTCCGGTGCCTGAAATCTGTGACACACTCCCTTTAGTGGGGGTCAAGACACAAGAATCTGCCTGGTTTAATCTTATTTTCAGCATCAAGGCTGTTAAGAAGAACAGTCACAACCATTATTCAGAATATGCAAGTTAAAAAAAAAAAATCATTGTGAAGAGTTAGTCCTCTTTCTCTGTAATCATTCTGAACAGGTGCTTAATTTTACATGTAGCAGGCTGTGTGTGTGTGATTATAGCTTTTCTATAATTAACCACCTTTTTGTGGCTCTTGTAAAAAAGTTGTCATTCCAGAGGGATAAGTATAAGCCAGAGAATTATTCAATTCAATGCTGAGGATGATGATAGTGTGGTGCTGTCTCTCTAGCCCATCAAGTCTGGGGGCATTTCATCACCTTTCAGGTGGCATGGTATCAGAAGGAAAAAATTCAGGAATACATCAAGTGCTCATTTAGGGCCTGACATACAAAGATGAGCTACTCACTTCACTTGGTAATTATCAGAAACCAGCTCTTTTCTGATGCTGATTAGTCCTAGTATCTCCTCAGAGGGACTAAGCGACGTCCCTCCCCTCTTTGGTCCTTTCTCCAGGTTACCCTAGTCCTGACTATTTCGTGGAACTTGCTGTCTTTAACCTCTGCTGTCAATCCATATTTGGTGCATGAGGTGGCCCCACAGAACACCACAGTAAGTTGCAGACAGAAAAGCAAAGTTTGCTGAGAGCCACTTTGCCCTGTACCTGCAGAAGTACAAGCAAAGAACTTCTACTGTAAATCTGATGGCAAGGAGGCAACTTCATTGCCAGACATCACTCATTGTCAGCTCTGTGACCAGTGATGTATTTAAACACCTAAGATTCAAGCAACTTCATACCACAGTCATATGTACATGTGTGGGGTGCATTGTATAGCAGAGCACAACTGCTGGTCCTCAAGTGCAGCTCCAGGCTGGCCAGTGCAGCCACCCAGCTGAAGTGGTGCTTAGGGAGAGCCTTACTCCTTGATGCAGGGGAACTGGGTTCATGGCACTGAGAGATAGGGAATAATAGGAAAACACTGATGGCTGATTGTCTGGGGTGCCCTGGCACAACAGGATCAGCCTGTGCTCACTTCTACTCCATGCTGTCCATAGCCCTTGAGACTTTTAATCTTTACGGTGTCCAGATGCTGTCCCACTGTGTTTAGGACAAAGATGTGCTGCTTATGCACTTTCAGTACAACAGTTTCCTAGTGCAGCTTAGCTTCCTATTCCCTTTCAGCCTTCTTTCCCTTGTCCTTTTCCACAGTGATGTCTTTCTATTGTCCAGTTATTAAAAGTTTTTATGAGCTTAGAGCCCCTAAGTGTTGGCTTTTTGGACTAGGTGATCCTTGAGTCAAGCATTGAAGAAGGCGAGGAGAAACTCTCCTGCTTGCAGGTCAGTTACAATTCCACGGTCTCCCAACTACTGTATTCTGTTGATCACTGGAAATTCTCCAAGACTTTTATTTCTAGACATCATAGGGCAAGATTCTGATAGCTTTATAATGGGTGCATATCACATCTCACAGGTGTTTCCTCCCATCTCCAGCAGGCTATTGCAGCAGTAAGCTGCAGCATGAGATGGAACACCCACATCTCTCCTGCCTTTCTCTCTTCTTTGCTGGTGCTTTTTACCTAAAAATATAGTTTATTTGATAACTGACCTCTTTTATTCAGCTGTTTGTGGCTTTAGAAAAATAGACGCTTTTCTGGCATGCATTTGCTTGGTCAGTGCATTTTTGCAAACTTGAATTGTGACCAGGTCTGTCTTGGGAAAATCCCATTTCTCAGTTGGCCAGCAGAGAGAGCAGTCAGCATTCAGAGGATATGCAAGCTGGGACGCAGACAGAGGTGGTCCCCTGCACACTCAGCTCTGCCAGTAGCTGTTACAGTTAAACAGGAGTCATTCTGACAGCGTTGCAGAGGTGATTTGTATCTTGCAAAGTTGTGGCTGAAGGCTGAGGTATTGCCCTCAACTTGCCTGAGCCTGTAATGTCAGTGCAAGCCCTTCCTGCACACCAGGGGCTGTATGGCAGCATTGTCACACCACGTGCCAGTTTGGGGGATCAGGTCAGCAGTCACAGTCCCTACCAAAATGGGGCTGTGACACCTTAGGATGTCAGACCAACTGGTTTACTATCAGTTTATATTTAGATACCTGGGGATGCTGCAATCTGATCTGACCTATTCAGGAAGCAAAGGGGTAATGGGGTGCATTTGTATTAATCAAATTCCAGGATGAGAGCCTTGGTCAGGACATTTTGACATGTGTGGCCTCTCCTCATACCTTCATTGTCCAGCCAGAGCCTCATGCATGCTCTGAAGCACCACTGCTCTCCAAGCTTCTATTGTAAAATGTCCATCTCTGGTTGGTCGGGTTTCCTTGTTAGAATGAGTTGGGTCCAAATTTTCTCATTTTTCACATTTTTCCTCCCTACGTTTTTAGGAAACAAGGGTTGTAGACTAAATGACTTGGGAAAACTGTACCAGGGAGTGAGAATGAGGAGTAAAATACCACCATGTCCCTACAGTAGTCACAGTTACCTTGCACTGGGTATCTTGTAGAACCATTACCAAGACACTGTCCCTGACCCAGGTGGTGGCTGTCCCGCACACCTGGCATGAGCCACTGCTGGAGGGGAGGACCTGCAGAGCATTGCTTCACATGTCACCCAGCAGAGCAGGTGGCTCCAGGTTTGATGGGGTTGCCCTCCTATGACACTGGATTCACAGGCTTGGAGAACCTCATCTCCTCTCGAGGCGAAACCTGTCTCTCAGGACATCTGTCTCTCTTCAGGTAATTATCTTCTTAGAAATTTGAGGGAGAGAATGCTGGTGATTTTCCTCTGCCTTCCGGCTTCCTCCTAATGCAGGACTTGGCCCAGGTGAGGCCAAGGCTGATGAAGCACACCTGAGGAAGGAGTGTCTGGAGACATCTGCCCAGGTTTGTGTGCACTTCTCTGTGGAGCTCACCTCTTCTCGTTTATGATCATGGATTCACAAGTGAAGCACCCTATCAAAATGCAGCCTTTCAGCAAGTTAAATACAGCTGCAGTAGTGGTTCTGGAAAATCTCTTCAGTTTGACCTAAGATAAACAAATATGGTTGTTTAAGTATCCTCAATGTTTCCTTATACTTACAGTAGGAAATACCTTGGATACTGAGGGCAGTTAAAACAAATCTGCCTTAGTTATCTAAGGCCTCTGGCAAGTCCCTGTGTTTCTGAGTGAGCTAAGCCACTTCCTAGGCATGAGGTGTACCAAGCTTCATTTTATAGTCATAAAAATAAGCATTAAGGACCTGAACTGTGAACTGCCACTCACAAAGTCCAACTGCAGTGACATTATTCACCTGATACTCGTGACGAATGTCTGCTTCCTGCTCTGGAAAATGAGCAGAATGTTTCCAGTGAGCTGGATTCCTGACATTATATTACTTAAAAGCAGGAAATGCTCATTTTGCTTGGTTCAGCATCAGACCAGCCTTCCCATGCAAGGCTATATCTGGAACCCAAACACTGCAATAAGGCAGGAATCATTATATGTTATTTTTTTTTCAAACAGCCTACACAGTAAGAAGATGGTAGTTATCTCAGCCTTCCCTTCTTTTTAGCATGCAACTGTGGTGGCGTGCTTCCCCCTGTCTCAGCTTGGCTGCTGAAATGGCAGCACACCAGCTCCACGCTTGGAGCCATCCCGAGCAAACGTTCTGCTGCGGCTTTTAACCATTTAGCTGTAAAGCTCCCGCCACTTCCACTGCTCTGACTGCTGGGGTGAAGCAAGGCTTGCCAGTCCTTGTTTATAGCAAACGTAATCAGTTCCACTATTTATACTGTACTCATCACAGAGCACTTTGCTGTATGAAATGGTCACAGTTATATTTATACCAGTACAAAAAGTCATCACAAATCGAGGAGGCGACATTCAGAGTAATTTTTCCTTGTTACGTGATGCTGTTTCTTCAGTTATTCAAACTTTTTTCAGGCAGAGTCACTCTCTTAGGAAGAAAATACAGCCCACTGTGTCAGGAATCCCAATATTTATCTGCACTTGTGTTTTTGTCTTGCATGAAGGAAATGCAACTATTTAGTCAAGTAACCTCTACCAGTTGCTACCTTGGTACGAATATGCAGGGCTGCCAGCAAAATCCATGGAGTTGTCTTAGTACAGCTAAAAGCAGAGTCCAATCTGCTTTGCCAGAAGTATTAAAAATACCTTTTAATATCCTACGGTATGTGTCTGGCCAGGAGTTGTTTTCAAATGCATTGTCCATGGAGTTCCCATAAAGTAAACAGAGCTTGGTACACTTGGTCCTGAGATGCAAAAAACTAGTGCTGTGGGGTCCAGCTGTTCTCCTTGCTGGTGTCACCAGCAGGGTGCTCCCCCTGCCTTGTTCCCAGCCATAGGCTGGGAAGAAGGGACTCAGCGGATATTTGCAGTGCCCTGCCTGCCATATTTGTCAGAGGTCCTTTACAGGGTAGATTGTTTACCTGATTGTCATTCTCATTTAACTTATTTGATAATTATTAAATAAAACACCCCAGGTTAGGTGCTTTTGAGATCTGAAAGACCAAGTGAGGGACTTTGTTGCCAGCAAAGACCTGTGCACATTTCCAGCTTGCCAGCCCTTCCATGCTCTCATGGTGCATGGAGGTCAGATCCATGCACAGAGGCAAAGCCCCAGCCTCCTCTGAGCTGGTGCCAAGGGCTGTGTGAGCAGGGGCACCCTTTCCAAGGCACAGAGCCTGATGAAACCTTTTTGCCAATGTTCTCTGTGGTCCTACTGCTTTGAACTGCTGTGGACATCCAGGGCTGTGGAACGGCTCAGCCTGGCCCTGGCCACGTGGGTGCAGGTCCCCAGCCCTGGAGTCCCCTGTGCTCACAGTCTGCAGGGGCAATGCAGACAGTGGAGTCTGGAGGACACTGCCACCCTACTCAAGATCATAGAATCATAGAATGGTTGGAAGGGACCTTAAAGTTCATTTAATTCCAAGCCCCCTGCTGTGGGAGAGACACCTTCCACTAGACCAGGTTGCTCAGACCTCCATCCAACCTGGCAAGGATGCTTGCTGGGCTTACAGACATCCTCAGAAATGGGAATTATTTGTGGTCATTCAAAGAGCAAACACCCTTGGCTTAGCACGTGGAGTCCAAAAAATCACACGTGGAGATTGCCCGGTGCTGAGGACATCTGAAGCCTGACATGTGACAGAAGTACATGTGTGGGGTCCAAAAGAGGTGTCACCATCTTCACTGACACTTGGTCTCTTCTGAGCTGGCATTGTTGTGTCTCACAGCAAGGTCCTCTGTAGTGCAAAAGAGCCTGCTCCCAAATACTGTCAGAACTGCTCCTGGCTGCTGCTTAATGCCACTGGGAGAGTGCTCCCTGGAGCTCCAGTGCTACAGCCATTGGCATGGCTGGATTAGCAAATGGAAGCTTTGTTTTGAGCTTTCTGTAATAAAATACCATGCTGCTGGGGGCACACAGGCTAGCTAGGGTTTCACTGCCCACTTAAGAAAATGAGGGCAAAGGGTGATTAAATATTAAGTGGGGTGCAAGATCTCAGCACATGAAGTTCATCTGGTAACCTGAGAATGGGCTGGAGGTAAATGTGGCTTCCTAGATACCTGAGAGGGTGCTACAGCAACCCATCCTGGCCAGCAAGAGGAGCTTTGGGGTTCTTCCATCAGTCTCCAGTGCCAGGAGACCTCAGGGATGACAGGTGTGGCCATGGAGAGACACCAAGATGAGGATCCTTGGAATACCTGTATCCTTTTCTATTTAGCTTTCCACCTCTTCTGTAAATCAGACACCATTTCTGGCAACAGCAGACTGTCAAGCAGGCTACACTGACATGAAGCAGAAGATACTAATGAAAAAAACAGAAAAGAGATTTGTGATTAATGCAGAAACTTCCTCCCACCCCCTCACCCCAGGATGAGCCATGTCCTAAAGCCTCTCCTTCAAGCAAAGCTGCTGCTAAGAAAGAATTGACCTTCCTTACACTGCAGAGAAGGGCTGAAAGGCAGCTTTTACTGTGTGTCCATCTGCATGGACCTGCCTGTGTCCTCACAGATACCGAGGTACAGACAGCTCCTTCCATAGCAGTACATTTGGCAGTGGGTGTTGGCTCCTGAGCTCACTTCAGCATTAGCAGTGGGCAACATTGAATTCTTTCCTCACCACTCCCGTTAGCAGTTGGCTGTTCTTGAGGAGGATCCACACCTTGGCTGCTGATACCTGGTCAGGTGCAAGTGCTGCAAGGGCTCCTACTCCACTCCCTCCTTCCCTCCCTGGCACAAGCATGGGCAAGTAAATCTGGACAAATCTCCTTTCTGAGACCCTTAGGCCAACATTCTACAGCTCTTCTAGTGATTTTAACTTCCATAATCCCCCTTACCCCATACCCCCTTGAAAACACTTACTGTTATTTTTTTCTGATATAAGCTGTGCCAAAGCTTAGTTCCTTTATGAGGACAAACTGGCAGTGGAAACACTGACAGCTATAGAGGGAAATATTGTATTGCTTAAAGAACTTTATTTAGATTGCTCCACTATGGGGAGAGTTGCTTGTTGGTTGGGTTTGGTTTTTTTTTTTTAATTTTGGATGATGCTAAAGACGCCATAAAATTAGCTACAGTATTATTCCAGTGATTTGTACACAGCATGTTCATGTGCCTTCAAAATTAAAAGAAATCATGATAAAATTAAGCAAATAAATAGTCTTGAGAGGACTAATCCCTTTCCTCCGTGCTCCCAGCAGCCACCAAAGCCAGCGGGGATCCCAGGAGGGCAGGATCGGGCTGAGCGGCGCGGAGGATCCTTGGGAAGGCTTTGTTGCTCTGCCATTGGGATATTAATGTTTCTGGCCTGCTGACAGCATGTGTGGTGAACGTAAACATTTGGCTCCAGCAGAGAGATGCAGACGAGGGAGGCAAGTTGTGCACACGATGAAAAGGGTCCTTGAGGCAGCACCTTTTTAGTCATGGCAGCCTCAGGGAGAAGTGGGCATGGGCAGAGGGCACAGGGAGCTGCACATCTGGGGAAGGACAGTGCTTTTGAAGTAGAGCAGGCACTTGCTTGACGCTTCTGCAGGCTTCTGGGGTCCAGGGAAGGTTAAGAAACCATAGAAATGCACCACTGGGGGCACATTAGGGGGCTGAGGAAAGCGCTCAGAGCAGTATGGAGGATGCTTGCAGCACTGCTTTTGACCGTGGTGTGTTTTGTATCAAAACAGCTGCCGTTTTGCAGAGGATGGGGGGAATAAGTGGGTAAAGGGCACCCAGGCCTCTGCTTTCCAGCTCTTTCCAAGCAGGCCAGTTGTCCACACTGGTTCAGGCTTGATTCATGCTCTGGGTTCATTACAGCAATTTTTTAAAGCTGGAGCCTTACCTTGTACATCCTCAGTCACAGCAGTTTCCCTGTGCTGCTGCCTGGGGCCAATGAGTATTTGAGCTCTTACTTTCCTGAAGGGCCAAGCAAAGGAATTTTGCATTTTTTCAGCCTCTAATCCAAATAAATGAAAAATAACTTTGTAAATATTTCAAAAATACCTTGAGACCTCAGGCAGCCTGAGAAAGGGTGCAAGGTGCTGTTACACTCAGGGGTGTTACAGACCTCTGTGACTGGCTCATGGTGCTGCAGGATGGGTGTTGTGTAGTGGCTTCTCTCTTGCAGCTGCCACACGTGCTCATGCATGTGTGTGAAATGGGCTAACTTGGCTTTTCCTTCTTCTGAATGTTCAGCATAAGCAGGGAATAATAAAATGCAGTTTTTTCACAGGGACCAGAAAAAACAAATGCTGCCGGGGTGTAGCTGAGGGCAGAGTCTGGCACATTATTTTCTGTGTAATAATTCCCACGAGGCCTTGTGGAAACCTTGCATTTTTTTTTTTTTCCTTCTCATTTTTCTACTTCCTTAAACTTTCCAGAATACTCTGCTGTAACATATTTTCCTCAGTCATATGTGTTAGTGAGGAGAGAAAAGGTTAAATTCTCCTTTCCTACTATAATGTAATTCATTTCCTGTTTTTCACAGCTGTCTAGACACAGATCTAACGAGCATTAACCCTGAATCCCACCATTGGGTTAAAAATAGAGGCTTTAAATATAAAAGTGTGTGGTAAGAGTAAGATTGTAGGTTTCTATCTACCACCACGAGACAGCATTTTTAAATGAGAACCATTTAATTAGCTATAAGTAACAAAAAAATGACTTCAGTTTCAGAGGTTTTAAAAGGCTCCTGGTTGCTTTATATATACCAGCAGTAACACAGGTCCCGCTGAGTTGTGGCATGGACAGGTTGATTCCCCCTCAGGAGTTATATTTGTCTGGATTTACACCTCCAGCTATATTAAAAAAAGAAAGAATAAACTCCTCTTCAGTCAGAGAGCTATAAAAAGATTGGGAGAAAGTAATTTAAGAGAGGACCAATGTTGAAAACCATGGTCAGCTTCTTGTGGGAGACCCATGGACAAAATGTGCTCCAAACCCCAAGGGAAAAAGTGATGGCCATGGTACCAAGAGACACCTCGTGCTGGGAAGGCAAGGCCACAGTGTTGGCTGGAGGCTGGCCTCAGGTTGAGCCAGGCAATTGCCCCCTGTGGGTGTGCAGCCTCCTCTGACACTTCCCACCAGCTGGGCAGCCACACTGGAGTGGGGGGAAGGAGAAAAAGATTTCTGGCTTGGAACATGACCTAAATCCCTCACAAAAGTGAGTTTTGCCTCTGGAGGCAAAGCAAGAAAAAGTAAAACTGCAGCCCACCCCAGCCTGGCACAGGGTGCAGGTGGAGTGAGGCAGCTTCTTGGCTGACAGTTCATTACACACACCTTTCACATCAAACATTACCCACAGAGACATCATATTTTATGTACTTCAAGAATAAAAATAAATGCTGCTAAGAATTAGCTTAACCCAATGCTTAAAAGCCCTTCTAAAATAAGTCGAAATTCCTGGTGTGCTGTGACAAGGAGGAACTCGCATTTCCTACACTGACTGCATTTCTCTGTCTCTGAACACAAATCCCACGGGGTGGTTTGTTTATTTATCCCTTGAAGCTGGGAGTGGGTGCCTTTTCTGTCCCACCACATACTTCCAGCCACTGCATGAAAGTAGCAGCACCTTTGGGAGCTCTGGGATGGACCTGGCACCTCAGCTGCAAACCTGTGTGTGCTGCTGTCTGTATTCAAGGTCTGTTCTGACCAGGACTGAAATTATCCAAGGAAAACATATTAAAAAGATATTTGTTTGTTTTCAACTAAAAAGTGCAGTATACTATGCATCAAGAATGGTGAGGAGTGCACTGGTGTCCTTCCAGCTTAGGGAAGGCCTTTGAACCCACAAGTTATTTATAGAGTGTTTTGGAAAACAGCTCTTTCTAATTTCTGCAATTCTGATCACAAGAACAACTCAGGTTTTGTCAAAAATAAAGCCATCCCCTACATGGTTCACTGGGGTTCACCCCTGTAAAGCAGAGAAGCAGAAACGAGGATTAGGGAAAGATGGGGCAAAGCAGAGTCATAATTTTAATATTCATTGTGTAAGAGGTTTCCAAAATGTTTTTTGCCCAAACTGTATTTCTTTTATTAGGCTCTAAGACAAACAGTGAGGGCAGTCCAAGGAAGTATACAGGGTGACTTGTTATCATTGATCAAGGCAGACCATCATCCATGCTTCAGGATGCCTCTCCCCCTATCCCTGACTGCACTTTAAAGGGTAGAGATGGTAGCAGCAATAACGTGAAAATAGGGCCTAACATACTCCTAAAAAGATCCACTATTCCCCTTAAAGGATTTAGTCTTTGCTCATTTAGTCTATTAAAATAAGTAGAGCTTGCTATTTTCAAAATAGTTTGAATAAGAAATGTGTTAACAACAGCTTTCTCTTTAAAACGCTTTGTGATCTTGTCCCATCCTGTGTTTCCAGAGACTTGTGTCTGGGGGGTGCAACCCTCTAACTGCAGATCCGAGTCATGGCATAACTACAGAGATCTAGGAAACCACTCAAACATACCTTATATGACAGTGCAAATGAGACTGAAAACAAAACATCTGCATTTTGTGCTTATTTCCATAGCTGGCATAGCTTTCATGAGGCAAGTAATCCTGTTTTACCATGATAACTTCTCCTATTCCAACCAGAGGCACTTTTCATTTGCCTTCTCAGCTGGTTTTCCCCAGTTTATTAGGAGTCACTTCAGTGGGCTCCTACTCACATTCCCTCTGAGCAGGAACCTGGGCCAGACTGTTTGCAGTCCTGACACTAACAAGATGCAATTGTTCCCCGTCCCCAAAAAAGGTTAAAGAATAATCACTCAGGTGATATGACTAGAAAAAACCCCAATATTTTGTAAGCCATAAGTTGGAGCTGAAGGTCTCAGATCAGTGTGAGCACTGATCTCTTTCAGGGCAGCAATCACTCCTGGGCTGTAGGCAAATACAGATTCATGTGCACAGGCTCTCTGTGAGCACTGTTTCTGTTAAGTTTCTGTTAGAAGTGAGGGCTCTTTTCCCTTTGAGATATGATGAAGCAATAGCTCTATCTGGGATATTCTGCTGGGACAGTGAGCCAAGTTCTGGATGTTCCTGCAGAGGAGTCTTTGCTTACAGTCATCAGAAGCTCAAGGCTGATAAGGTCACCACCTTGGAAGCAATGAGACAACCAACTCTGTGGTTCACATTGTTTGAACATTTATTGCAATTCAGTGTCAAAAATGTTTTACAAAAATACTGTCTGCACAGAACAGCTGTAAAAATCAGATGAACATGCAAGGAAAGAGGAAAAAAGTGTGCAAATTTATAATGGAAGGATTTTAACCACACAATAATATTAAACAGAAGTCTTATGTAAGGGATGCCTTTCACTTCGTATCATCTCTAATTACAACTTCAAGGAAAAATAAAGCAGAACACACACTCTCTCCCATATATAAGTAGATATTTATAATTACTGTAGATTAGTTCCTAAAGTTGAGCATATTTTCTATTTAAAATTAAAATGTTCTCTTGGTAGCTGACATGTTAGCATTCTGTGCAGCACAGGACAGCTACAGAAAGGCAAATTCCACCCTCAGCTGCCCTCCCAGGAGGAGAGGCAGCAACACTTGGTCAACAGAGGGAATGTCTCTGGTGTCAAGAGTATCTATATACTTGAGACCACATGGGTCAAGGACAAGATGGATTTGTTCTCTCCTAGGGCCAGATCCTGCAAAGCTGATTTGCTACCAACAAAATCAGTTGAGCAAGACACTGGACAGAAATTAGGTGCTGGTAAAGACTCAGAGCCCAGCAGCCACACACTGACAGCTGTGTGAATGGCTGACCACAGCTTCAGAGCCTGGAACCAGCATCACTACAGGCAGTGGGCTGAGAAAGCAGCACAAGCAGAACACGAAAGTCCCAAACCTTGAAGGAGGGAGTGAGCCTTTACCAGCCTGATCAGCCACCAGCTCCACAGGGCCTGCACCTGTGCCAACAGGCCAGCTACAAAGAGGGGCATTTTAATTTAAAGCTATGTCTTTTTGGCAAGGTGCTGATCTAGAGGGAAGATGTGCAACGTGCTTGTAAGGACAACCGCAGAGGACAACACTGGTTTGCTGTACCAAGCAGGAGATCAGTGTGAAAAGCACATCTGATTTATTTGCTACACAATATGATTCAAAATGTTTCCTGCTCTAAATGAAATTCTAGCAACTAAGGGCCTAGGAATTTTCTGGGCAGGAAAAGCTGGTTTAGTACCTGTGTATGTCCTAGAAGGTGACAGCTTCACAAAAATAATTGAAGTCAAACAGAAATGGGAATACAAACAGTTTAAAACCTGGGCAAAGACAAATAATATATTCCCATGTACAGAAAGTGGCAGGGTGCAAATAAATGTTTACATACAAAGCAATGTCTTCAGAGCAATACACATTTTCCTAATCACTTACATAATAAAGGATCTAGAAACTCCCACAGTTAAAGAAACCCAAAGAACATAAGAGGAGGTATGCACACTTTATGATCAAACTTCAGCATACCATAGTTAGTATAAATGGCTTAAGGTATGTACAGCTGAAATTGTGCCTCTTGAAATGGCCACCACATCAAAAACTGGCCTCTTCTAGAAAGCTGTAACGGATCTCTGGGATCTCTCCCTTCCAAAGCCTCCTCCCTTGCATGGATCTATTTTTCCTCTTCACAGCACCATGTTTTATGCTGTTGCACTACTTAATACATGCTCTAAAGACAGTGAGATTTCCTTGAATATTTTGGCAAGAGAAAACCCCAAAAAGAGGAAAAACATCTCCTTTCCTAGTATAAGAACTGATGCATATCCAATGGAAATGCATCAACTGACTGGAAGGTGAAATGTCATTTGAAAATAACACTCTATTTCCAAAACACAAGCAAAATTCTGTTTTCCCCTTCACAACAGCTTTGCACAATTGTCTTAAAATAAAGAGGTCCTTTTTGCCTGAGAACAGCCTTAAACCATCCCACCTGGAAGCCCCTGATATCATTGTCAGCTTTGTTACTCTGCCATCCTCAGCCAAGCAGATGTCTTTGCACAGCTAAAATACTGTTTGCTTTGTCTGTAAATGGTTAGAAAAAGGTATTTGGATGCAACAGCATTTTGTTTTAAAACACAAACCAAGAGTATTGAATTCATGGCAACATCTCCCTGTACCAGCCACTCAGGAAACAATGGGTCCCAAAGAGACCAAGGCCATCTTTGACAATTGCTGCAGCAGGAGGGTAATGACTGAGGCAGTAACTGAATAAGGCTTATTCTGTTTCTTTTTGTTTAGTCTGTTTTGTTCTGTACAGTAGTTGCTCAGTTTGCTGCTAGTTTGGACACTGACAGCAATATGCCAAGACCTCACACAAGCAACTGGCAAGTGCCTGTATAACGAATCATCTTCAGCACTTTGACCCTTACAGTGCTAAGAAATAAAATACACAGTAATTGCAGTAAGTTTTATAAATAGGAGCCTCAGTTGCACATTAAATCTGTTGTCAGTATGACCCCATGGCCTCTGGGTAGAAGAGGCCAGTGAAAGGTTGACAGAGGCGATGGCTGGAGCAAAGACATTCCCAAATCACAGCTCAACGTTGACAATTTCCATCTTCTTATGCAAGGAACGCAGTAGGCCAGATTCAAACCTGAGCTTAAAATTCACTGTGTCACAATCTCACAGAGAGTAAGTGCTAAGCACAGATGCAGAGTAGGCAGAATGCTGCAGCATTTCATACCAAAATACTGTTGCCTCCCCGTCAACAACAGGTTGGCTCACCATGGGTGGCAGAGGCAAAACTACAAAACAAACCAGCCTCAAGTCAGAGCTGGAAACAGAATACACCAAGGGCGACAGGTCTTTTCACTGCTGGAAAAAGGAGCTACAGGACTCTCCAAATTCAGTAGCAATGCTTCACTCACTTCACTTGCAAGTTTCTCTCCTTAATGTCCTCACTCACGAAGCCAGATTTCAGCCTTGTCTACCCACTGCCATCAACACAGGAAGGAAAACAGGAACTGGCCTCCTTTACTCACAAATATCCCCCAAACAAGCACAAGTGTATTTTTCCAAGGTAGCAGTTGTTAAATCACTTTCAGTTGACAGGAGTATGTTCAGGAGGCTTGTGCTTTCCACCAGCAGTCAAACTGATGAATGGGGCATCAACACCAAGATAAAGCTTGTCCTGCATGTGTTTCCCTCATCTCTGGAGAGTGACAAGCTCTGGGCCATGGTTAAGGGTGGTTACAGGCTCAGAGAACTCTCTGGAAGAGCAAAAACTTGGGATTTGCTGTTAGGCGGCTGGAGAAGGGCAGTTCTTGTCAGCATTTTCCTTGTTTTCCTCCCCTCTTCCCACTGCTCCATCTACAGGCAGTGTTTTTCCCTTTTCACATCTCTTCCAAGAATATGCAAAGTGATTTAGTTTGCAAAAACGCAAATACTGTCATTTTAAAATACAAACAGCTGCAGAAAAGTGTTCAAAGTCAGTTATAAAAATGTAGAAAAAGGAACAGCATATTTAACAATAATTAACTCAAGTAGTTCTTCCTGAATTGTCCTGAGTACTCCTTTTCCTCAAAATTTTTGTACATAGTCACACACAACCCACTAAATATTTACCCTTACGAGGTATCCTGCTTACCATCATACACAGAGAAAGTGCTATAGAGGAAATCTACTGGTCAACAGCAAAACCTTTCCACTGCAGGTTTTCAGATTGCTATGTATAAGCTGGATTCTTCAAGCTCCACTGTAGAGAAAAGTGAAGCATTGCATGCAACAGAGGAGACAGTGAGCCAGATCACAGGCACAGTGAAGTGGCCACTTACTCTGTAGGACTGAAAATTTAGCTCTAGGTTAGGGTCAGAAGATCCACAAAGCAGCTCAGCACTGGAAGCAGAAGGGACTAGGGTCCTTGGGTTTTTGCCCCTGGCATGGAGAAAGAACCAAAGATATCAGTATGTTGGAAATCCCCTGCCTACCCAAGTCCTGACTGCTAAATACTAATCAGTCCCTAAGCTCCAGGGCTCTGAAACCAAACATTTGCTGCTGGTCTCCCAGTGACTAAAAACCGCACATTTAATGAGATTCAATGGCCCAGTTCTCCCTATATTTTACCAGCTCCAAGATGACTGAATTCACTTGACATCAGTGGGAATACTGAGCAGTGTATATGTTGGAAAACATGGGCTTGAAAAAACAGATTCTAACCTCACTTAGGATTTCAACTAGTGCAATTAACCTAATGAAGCAGATAAGAATTTACCTTGTGAGATTAAATCCAGTTCTTTGTTTTCCTATCATAGAACTTCCTCCCTTAAAGATAATGCTCACCCTTTTGTCTTCTCTTTTCACATTTGTGTAATCTTTCATATAACCAACAAATTAAAAGAGGATGGAGTAAAGTCTTAGGTATTCATATGGTGCCTATCATCTAGGCATTCAAGCACTGAGTAGAGCAAGAAAACTAATGTAAAGAGGTAAGCATTAATACAAGAAAAGATGCTTACTATCACAAACATTTCCCTTTAAATCATTGTACAAAATACAAAAGTTCACATTGTACACTGGATTTTTGTTTGAAAGGTACTCAATCTATTGGAGGTAGAAAGTGGTATGTTGCGATTCTGTCTTGCAAGTAGGCTAGAGTTCTATCCTAAGTATTTCAGAATGTGTCCTTTTAAAAGCACAAAAGTATTATTAAACTTGTCAAAGGGATATTTTTCATAAATATTTCTAGAGTGTCATACTTATAAATATGTATGCTAAATAAAACCAGATGGAAGAACAGTTCAACAGTCCTAGCCTCATATTGCTTTCTCTCTATTAGAAACAAACCAAAAGAGTTCTCAAATGGATGCGGGGCAAATTCATTTTTAAATTCTAAAAATAAAAAATGAGGATTTTTTGCCCTGTATCTTGTACTCTGATCAGATAAAAAAGGGACTCTGTACAACATGCTGTATTTATACACCAGTCCTATAGAAGTCTGTATTCTTTAAGTGCTGCATGTCAGTGAGCAACTTCACCTTTCTTCTCTGAGATCCTCTCATTCCTTGACTCAGGAGCTTCAAACAAACATGAATATTTACAGTATTTACAAATGGAGTGTCCCAGCTCTGTGACAAAGTGTCCTGTAGGAATTGCATAAGCTGCGCTGACCCAAGTTCAGAACCTGAACAAGTTGATAAACTCTTGAGGTGAAAGAGAGGTGGAGCAAGTCTCTGGGTTGTTTGCTGTGCAGGGGTGATCAGTACCCTGGGAAAGGAGAAAACAGTTCTATTTAGAGAGGCTGCAGAAAGGGTGCCAAAGCATCAGCCAACTTAGCACTGCCCCTCTGCCAGATGTCCCATGTGCTAATAGGCAGAGCAGAGCCCAGAATAACAGACAGCTCAGAACTGGGCTTAGTATCTCAGGGGCAAGTCATCAAAAAAAGACGCAGCAAAGATCCAGTTAATTCTTTTCTCCTCTTCTGAGGGAAGAGATGCTAGAGCCTACCATCAGCTACTGGAGTTTTAACTCCAAAGACATGCCTTGCATATCACCACAGTGGTCAGCAGATTTTTGTCCTGAGCTGTTCTGCAGCCAGCAGCTTTCACTCCAGCTAATCCTGTTGCCAAGACCTTCCATATAATGGGTAGAGGAAGCTGCTGGCAATGCTAAAATGATTTCTTGCAGGCAGCCCAAAAACATACCCATCTTCCAACCCTCTGTCCCCAACAGACACTACTCATGTTCAAGATAAAGATGGAATCTCTGAAGCACAGAGAAGAAAGGGTCTTAATAGCTGAGGAAGAATTAAGATGTAGGAATTCACTAGGCTATGCAGGCAAATGAACTGCAACACCCTAAGTCAGCTGCAATCAGAGGAAGCACAGGATGCCCCGTGGCTCCTGCCTCTACCAAGTGTGCCCCACCAGCACCTCATACCTTCCAGGAAAGGATGTGGCAGTGCCTGCACAGTTGCAGTGTGTCACCATACTGCTCCTTCCGTGGGTAACACCTTATGAGCTTGAAGTACATCTTTTTCCAATCCAGCTGTCCTTTGTCAGATAAGATCAGACGTTTGCGAATCTTAAAGATATACACAATTATAGCAGGTCAAAAATCAGATTTGTTCTCTTCAGCTCATGACGTTCTCTCCCTCACATATCAACCTTGCCAATGCCATAACAGTTCCCTTGTAACACCAAGAAAGCTCTTACTTTGAAGACTTCTGAGCTGCTTTGAGCTAAGAAGCTCTTACCTTCTACTTATAGCTGAAAAAGATATAAGCATTTTCCTGATGGGAAGAGCCTCACTCAATACCATTTTGAAGGTTTATTCCCACTTCATCAACTTCACTGTAGGAAGCCTGAAACCCTTCAGGGAGCTATTTCATACTACTTTGACCACTGTTTCTGGCTGGCAGCACAGCAAGTAGAGTTACACTTAACAGCTGTAAAAGTTGAAGTATTTTTCTCTAAGAGTCAATGATTTATCATATTAGCTTGGGAGACATACATCTCTCTTTTAGGGTTCATTAGTTGCAAGAGCTGGATTTCAATTTACTTAATAATAGAAATAAGTCCTCCAGAGTCACTTCCAAAGTCAGATTCAGAGTGAGTAAATAAAGCCAAGTCAGCAGAGAAATCTGGCACATGGTTCCTGATGTGCAAAAGTCTAGTATAAACACCCCAGACATTCACCTATAAACAGAGAGGGATTTGTTTGTTTGCTTTTAACTTTAGATGATCCCAGACAATTACCAGCCTGACAGAGATGTTTACACAGGTACAAAGTGGGCAGCAGCAAGGCTGTTTTCCACATACCATCCCATCACTCACAGAACACCTCAGAGGGGATTTCTTGCTCCAAAGGGCAAGAGAGTGCAGCTCATGGACCACATCCACAAAGATTCTCTGCAAGGATGTCAGTCCCTGGGACATGAGAGTGATTGCTGGAGCTTGCCTGCACGTTTTCCCTGCACACGTGGGGCAAGGAGCAACTGCAAGTCATGCAGTTGTTCCCACCTAGATTAGGATTGAAGTTCAGTGTATGATTAATTCCTCAAGCTCCTATTTCAGGAATCATTGCTGTGGCATGTAAAACTCTCTATATAAATCATCTTCACAGCCATTCTCATGCCAGCCTATATAATCAGCTTGCTGCACAGTCCTCAGATCCAAGAGACAGCTAAGTGAGAGAACACGCAGGGCAGACACTCATTCTGGGGGGGTACACCAAGGACTGGTGGCAGTTTGCACATCTCCTCGTACCTGTCTGTCTGTGAAGTGGTACTGGCACAGTTTCTTCCACAGCAGCCGGTCTTCGCTGAGCACTTGGAGGTCGGGAGCCACCTGACCCAGGCTAACCAGGTCCCTCCCATCGCTCAGTCGCTGCATGATGTTCAGTTGTAAACACAACGGCAGGTCAGTGAAAGTGGTTCCTTTAAAGGCAGGCTGGAAGAGAGACAGAACTGAGCTCCCAGGAAGCTAGAAACCTAAGAAATCCTAGCTTACAGCATAGCTACTGCTTTTTTAGAACTTCTTCACACGGAGAACAAAGCAACAGTTCCCTCTTCTAAATAAAGGAGACATTTTACATAGAAATATTTGACCTTCTGCCCCACAGCATTTTGGGATAACTTCAAGGAAGAGGACATGTATCTGTAATACAATAATTAGAAGAGCTGCAGTCCGAGCCTCCTTCTCTCCTTTTTGTCCACCCCACATCCATACACATGACACTCTGCTCCCTAAAGCATCACCATCAGCTTTCACTACAGCAGGACCCTGGCTGTGTCATGGTATCAGCTACTGTTCACCCAGGTCTCTCCACCACAAGGAAGATGGGCATTGCTTCTCAGGTTCACCTCTGGTTACACACACTGCTGGGAATCTCATGCTCTTCTGACATGTGTTTTAGCTTATGTCATCACAGGATCTTGCTGCAACCACAGCAGTGGCTGGTGAGTACCCACAGCATGGGTTCCCAGGTCACTGCTGGCAGGGCTAGCTTTTCCTCTGGGAACACTTGAAAGACCTGCCCCTTTCCCACAGGCCACAGCCCTGTTTTCCAGGCTGTTCAGCCACAATAAAGCAGATCCTAGCCTAAAGAGACAAACGGCACCCCCATCCACCTTTGCTTAGCTTCCACAAGGTCCAAGATTGTTTTGCAAGTCCACATGGGGCACAGCTCCAGGACAAATTAACCACAGTAGAGCTGCATGTCCTGCACTCAGGGGAACTCCAAGGTATACACAGGAGCAAGGCACCAGCAAAGACCACAACCTGGGCTCCAGCTGCAGCTTCAAAACCAGCCCCAGCCTTATTAAGGCAAAAAGCAGCTTCTAGGATTGGGCTCCAACAAAGAAACAATGTTAGACAGACGTGCCAAGTTCATCCTCTACCCTGCACAGAGATGCTGCTATTTTAAGTTGCAGAGTCACAGTACCCTCCTCATCTCTAGCAGAGCTATTAACTGTTTCAAACAAGCAGCACACAGCCCACCAGCAGCAGGGGAATACTGCAGGAGGCTGCTTTTAATCATGTGGTCCCATCTCCAGGCATCCCACGGCATGGGAGACTCCAGGGGAACAGTGAGTACGTCACTCACAGCAGCAGTTCCTGCCTTCACTCCAGTGCCTCAGTGCCGGCCTGCCCCGACCAGTGACACTGCCCGGCACCTGCAAGGCCTCAGCTGCTCAACCAAAACATCCATTTCTGCATCGCCACCTGCCAGGCAGACCCGACACAATCACTCCAGAAGGAGTGAACTGTCTCTACAGTGTCCAGAGGACACTCCTTTCCATAGCAGTCTGCAGCATTTTTTTGGGGTAGGACAAATGTACTGGATTCCTGGATCCTGTCCCACTGCCCTTCCTTGCCAGGCTGCATTTTGCGTTCTTCTGAACTATGTCTACATATAAGTTTTGCTAGGGCACAACAGGCAAGAGTAAGCTCAGAGACTCTTGGGTCAAAAAAAAAACCCCCCAAAAAACAACCCAACCCAAAGCTCACACTTGTATCTCTTTCTGAAAAAAACTTGTTTGAATAAAGCAAATCCTTGCAGGTTTTCTGGATCAGGCAAAAAGCTTATCGCTACTACTATTCCCTCAGTACTCTTTTCCAGACCTTTTCAAGCATTACTTTTTTTGGAGAAAGAACACAGATTAGACCAGAACAGGTCAGTATGCTGTCATTTTCCTGGACAGAGGTTTGTCCTTTTTTAAAAGCAGCTGTAGCTCATACAACAGTTTGCAAGGTTGGTTTTTGATTTTTGGAGGATTTTTAAAAATTATTTAGGTCTTGGGTGCTGCAAGACATTTCCCCCTTTAGAAACACCACAAGCTCAGCGCACCATAAGTAACTGGCTGCAGACCTGAGCTTCTTCCTTTCTCTGAATTCATCTAGTTTCGTTTCAGCTTGAACTGAAGTTATCTTCAGTGGTATGAATTTTTTTTGCAAGCTCTACATCTATTTCATTTACTTGAGAAAAAGTGTCTGCAAACCTACACAAGTATGTATAAAAGGCAGTTTCTTTCACAAGCAATGTTTTGATGCACTTTTGTCTGAATAGGCAGAGTTCTTCAAGACTACAAGGGGAACACCAACACATATCAGTGTGGGGGGAAAGCTTTAGCATTTCAGTGGAGTCAGTATCCATTTAAGGTAGGAAAAAAAATAAAGTGTATATATAATGCTGGGCAACTTATTGTTGGTATCCCTGCTGGAGCAGAGGGGTTTGACCAGATGACCTTCAGAGTCGAGTCCAACATCAAACCTGCTGTGATTGTGTGAAATGGAACAAGTTCAGATTTGATTCCCATGTAAAGCCAGTTTAGAGATTTATCTAACACATCCTCCTCATCCCCACAGATGCTGTTGAAAAAACCAGATGCTGTGAAAGCAGGACTCATCCAGGTGGAATAGGTAGCTCCAGACTACTGGAAGAATCATTGGTATTTTTGGCCAGGAAGCTTGAAGTTATGCAGCTATTTGAAAATTTGCATTTCATTTACAGATTAAACAAATCTAAAAGTCTCAACTGTCTGATAAACAAGTTTTGAAGGCAATTGCTAAATTTGAGGAAGCCTGAGTTACTTTTCACACTGAGGCCTGGCCTCTGAGGACTGAAAAGGGGGACACCATTTTCTGTCCAGCTCTGTTTACACAGCACTTCACAGTCATTATGGAGTCAAGCCAGAGTCTGTGACCAGTAACCTCGAGCATGGTCCTGGGTTATGTACATTGAGTTAGAATTAAGGGAGTCAAGTAATGCTAGGAATGCATCCAGTTATTTTGACAACTGCAAGTCCTTCCTGGAGTCTGTGGTTGCACTGGGAGTAGAGTGGGAAGCAGTCACCCAAATGAGAGCAATTAACACAAAAAGGTTTCACGATGGAGACAATATTTTTAGCTTTCAGGATTTGGGCTTACCCTGGTGATCTGAATGTTGTTCAGTTGCTGCTGCCAGTGGAGAATGCTCTCCATCCTGTGCACCCACATGTTGATGTTTCCAACCAGGACGGACTTGCCGACCCGTTGAACTAATGTGCAGAGGGATGTGTAGAGGGTCTGCAGCAATTCTCGTATTAGCCTGATGTTCTGCTGATCTTCAAGGACTTTGGAAGAACAGGAAAGGTTAAAAATGGGAATTGTCAAAATCCTTCTCTGAATCAACATGTTTCTCAGGCAAGTCAAATTATTTACTGTAATTTCACAGGCCAAGAGAGTCAGCCTGTGCTCTTCTTTTTAGAGAGCACTTAAACATTAGCCAGTCACAGCAGGTTAGAGAGCAGATGGAACGAGAGCCTCCCAGGATAAGCAGATGAGATCTGCCGTTTCTGCAGCACTTCCCATTTCCAACTACTGGCAACTGGCCAGTTTTCCCCTCTGATACTGTGCAAGAAGTTATCTCTGTGCACCTCCTCCCCATCTACCCTGGCTAATGTGCATTTCTCATGTATAATTACAGGCTGCTGTCAATGCCCAGGCTTCAGGGACAGCTAAACATCCATGAGGGAAGTGCCACATCTCAGCCACAATTCATTCCCCCTAAACAGGTGAAGACACCCCTCCAGAGCAGTGGGAGCAGCAGGTACAGCACAGTGCCAACAAGGCGGCAGCAGAGACTGCAGATATTCCTGGCTGAGAGCAGGAGCAGCCAGATCTTCTGCAGTCAGAAATAGGACTCAGTAGGATGCAGAAGGGGTGGTAGTGAGGAAAGCTGGGAAAGGAGGAGCCACCTCTCAGATACCTACCAGACTATAGACATTTCTTCCCCACCCCCAAAGTCCTTCACTGAGGGAAAAGAAAGCAGAACTGCACTACACAAATAAGCAGCGGTGCCCCTCTTCACCCATACTGCATTGCCTGACTATTCTCAAGGATGTGGCTCACCAAAGTACATCAGATTAAATCAGACTCCCCCTCACCATTTCCATTTCTTACCTTTCTGAACCACTTTTTCCAAAATGTTCATGTAGTTTTTCTGGGCAATGCCGCTCAGTGACGTCAGCTGAGACTTTGCTATCAGCTCCAACAGCTGTGGATAAAAATAGAAGTTGCAAGCCTTAGAGCACAGAGATACCTTTCTAATCTTGACTCCTAGTCACATGACACAGCAAAACAGTCCAGACTTGTTTGCTGCTTGAAAATAAAAAGACAGAACAACAGCAAAGTAACAGAAAGGGGAAGGAGAGCAGAGGCCAAATAATTAAACTTGCATCAAAAGAGGTGGAGGGGAAAAAGGCATTTTAATTCTCTTCAATGTGGTGGGAGAGAGAACTTGACTTCATGGTTCAGAGCTGCAGAGAAACCACAGTGGTGCTTGGCCTGACAGCCGCTATTCACACCAAGGGAACAGCAAATGGCCAACGTCACCATCCTTCATGGGGCATAAACAAGCAGTGTCATAAGGGAACACGAGCAAATGCCTGTTTGGATGAGGATATTATTGACCAACCATTAATGAGAATCAGACTCTGCAATTTACGTCATCTCCTGGGTTGCATGGGTTTTGTCAGAGCACTGTCACTGCAACAGAAAGGTTAAGTACTGTGGGAAGAACAAAAATCATCCCCACAACAAACCCTTTGTCTCCCAAAGTTTCCTCCCCTGTTCAGCTCTAACAACCACAATAACAAACCAACTTTCCCTGTCTGCCCTGCTTACTTGTTAACCTCCTCTAATGAAAATCTTGCTTTTACTTTCAATTAGAATTTACTTCCCATCACTGACCTCCTGACCCTTGAGAAAGCTGAACAATGAATTTGGGCTGCAGTTGTTAAAGGAAGCATTTCCCACAGGGAAGGACTCTCTCTCTTCCCCATCTCTGTGCCACAAGAACAGCTGGGGAAGTTTCCTATGGAACATGCTCTGCAGCACATGTGGCCTGTGATCTTAGAAGCCTTTCTCCCTTCCCCCAACATTATATAAATGCACACACTGCCCACGTGTCAGTCCATTTGTTTTGGATGTACATAGCCTTCTGTTTTAATTTAGAAAGGAAAAACCTTTTATGCTACAAATCAATCAACATGTTGCCGCATGACCAGCTTATTAATCCTTTATCATCTGCAGCTCCAGTATCCCATTGCTGGCACCACAGAGAGACCAGGGAAGGTGCAACTACTTGTGTCAAGTAACTAAGATGGCTTTTGACTAGACTTGATAAGTCAGGAGCTGAACTGTTTGCCCGGCCATAAGAATGACAAGAATGTATCCAAAAAGTCATGGGCAGCTTGCCATGAAGCGGGAGCTGAGGGAGAGGTATTACTGCAGCCTGCTCTGCTCATCTGGGACACCGGCATGTGACTGCCACTTAGGAGCAGTGAAGTCGCCTCGAGTGACCAATCTCTTCTTCTGTTTAATATCCAGGCCAACACCACCATCAGATGGCTTTGAGTTTACATTCTATTAATATCTTGCACCTCACATGACCAAAAAAAACCTAAGATGAAAAAAGACCTGCACTAACTCCTGTCAAGGGCAGGCTACTTGTTTTCTTGGCTTGTTTGGAGGAAACAGGAGATGCAGGAGAGTTGGGTAATATTTGGTGCACAATCATCAGTGGATTTTCTGGCTATATCAGCTAAATGAGACCATAATAACTAAATACTCCTAAAAACAAGGCAGTTTGCAAGATGTTTGAAAAGGTATTTTCTTCATTTTTTGAAATACTGGATGAATAAGTGGGAAAAAACCTCAACCAGTGTTCCACAGTAGTCTGTAATACTCTGCTTACACTAAACTGTTTAGCCTTCAGACCTTTGATTATAGTGATCAAATTGCCAGACTCCATCTGTACACTGGCCACACATGCACCCAGATGAGCTTGTCTGTGCACAAACAACTGCTGTCTCCAGATTGCACTCTTCTGGAACTGGCACAGAGACAGCTTCCTCCAGGCTGGGTGTTAGCAATATTGTGCCCATTACTAAAAACACCAAAATGCATGCAGTGATAAGCATCATGTAATGATACCAGAGGAGTTGGACACCAGAGCCATTCTTTTAGAAGAATGAGGATAGAAATCTCAGTTCCTTGAAGAACACTAGATTGGTACAAAATTAATTTTGCCAGAGGAACAGATTCAAATTTGCTCTGTGTTTATCAAGGTTCAATTTATGTTCAGTGAACCAGCTCAGATATCATGTGTCACCTCCCTTCTCCTACAGCAATAAACACAGGATGAAATTCCATATGAAAACTATGTTGTGAATACTTCTAGGGCTACTCCACTCCCTAGGGATCACTGACTGAAGCAACTAACTAGTCCTGCAAATCAAAAGACATATTTTATTCTTCTGTGCTCATATAATACACAAAAAGCAGGTAAGCAGTACAGTTCATCTCTGCCCCACATGCTCCAGTGCACTAGGGGTCTTCTAGTGTTGGCCCTGAGTATGGTCTCAGTTAACAGATTGCCAAATTGGGGTCTACAGCAGTATATAAAAAAAAAAATCAATATTACCACTTACATAATACAGACTAAAGCAGACCAATGCATTCAGATTAATGCTGAGTAGGGTAAGAAGACTGGAGAGCTGCAAGCTTGTGTTATGATGTGGCTGCATTAAGTCCAGCCCACGCTCAACTGAGAGGGACAGATGGTAGGAGAGAGTGCACAGGGAAAGGTTAAGAGCAATTTTAAAAGGTCTGCTTTTCAAATACACTAAGTAATTGCATTCCAGCCGATTTTAACTGGAGATGGGAAGTCTGCAACACTTCCGGAAAACAGGGTATTAGATCCAAATTCACACCTCCAACTCCTCAGAAGTTGAGAAAAGTGACCGGGTAGCTCCACTAAAAAAAAATCCTTCCCTATTTTGTTTGCTATCAAAGGTTTGCCAGAACTATAGAGAAGAGGCAAGAGATGCAGTAGGTATCTCCCAGAGCCTCTGCAAAGCTGGCAGGAGACACCATCTTCTACAGCAGGGCAGTAACCTGCTCACTTCCCCTGAGTGCAGTGGGGCTCCTGCTCAAATCCACCAGCTGGAGCAGGCAGTGCAACAAAGCCTCTCAGCTTCAGCAGCAGTGCAGATCCTTCTCCTCCCGTAAGCACAAGATAAAAAATAGCAAACAGAACAGTGCCATGTGGCAGGGAACTAGGGCCCCTGTTTCAGGGCCATGAAAACACTGCTGTGCACCCATGACTACTGTGTGCAGCATTGCTTAGACCTGCTACAGCCAGATGGCACTTTGGCCACAGTCTTGGTTCAACCCAGGGGTGTGCAGGCAATCCATACCCCAAATAACCACTGCTGGGGCTTACAGCACACAGAGCCAAAAAATCCTCAGCAGTCCTGCTGTGCTGAGCACAACCTTGACTCAAAAAGAGAAATGCTCTGTAGTGATTAAAATCACAAGTCTTAAACTACTGAAGTGTAAATTCCCCACTGAATACCTCAAGCCAGCTATATGAAAGCTGGACTGCACCATGTGGGGATCCATAAGTTCCTGATGGTTGGGGATGCGACTCCTCACATCTGGACTGCTTAGAAAAAAGTAAAAATTCCTCCTCCAGCCCCACCTTGCTCTCAACAGCCCTTAACTTTCAGTGGCTGAAAAGTCACATTGGCTGTCAGCTGACAGGTGGAGCAAGACCAAGGCGAGTTATAATAATTTACAGTGCAGGTGCTGACAAATCTCCATGAGACAGCATCCAGCTGATAGTCTTTCAGGACAGCATAAATCCAGGATTCCTGGAGCTAACCTCTATTAAAACTTAAGAAGCAAATTTAAGAGACTACTTTAGAAGGCTGCACACAACCTAGATCATGTTATTTTAGAAGAGTTGTGCCCAGGCAGCTTAACCTGACCTAAGCTTTTATGATCAGAAACAGCACCTTCCCTTGAGACTGCACAATCATATGATAAATCTCATTCTGAAGAAGCAGCCTGCAAAACCTGTCATCTGAACACTGTGTTCCTGAAGGAAAACCAGCTTCTGGGCTACAGGCACCTTTGTCTCTGCTTCCATTAATTATGCTTACAGAATGTTTCCAGACTTTTCATTAAATCTCTAAGGCCAGAGAAACCATGGCTGCTTCAGACCAACAACAGTTTGGGTCCTCTGGGTCAGTCACACGCTTCCTTATTAGCCCTAAAATGGGAACACTGATTGTTCTGTAACATGTAAGCAGATGCACAAATTTGAAGGATCAGCAAGGACCAAGTCATGGCACCAATACCCATCACTTGATACTTTCAGAGCTGTACCAGCAGACCATCAAGATAAGATTGATGTCAGAGGAAAATTGCTTCTGCTTCACTTACATGGATTCACTGGCTCCAGCTGATGGTATTTGTCCATGAAAAATATCTGCAGCTCATACCTCCACCCCACTTGAATAAGGTGTCCATTTTATCTGTGCACCATTAGAAACTCCAAGAACTTAGTTTGGGTGTATTTAAAGCAGCAACTTCTGTGACAAGAAAGCAAGCACCAAAGACACTTAAGCACTGTTCACTTAAGTTCAGAGAAATTCAGAAAGCTAAGTTCATGTTAAGCCTGAAAGCCCATTTTGCTACCAGCAGGTGATGCAGCTTATACCTCTATAGGGCAAGCTTGGGTGTAGGCAGCAGAACCTCAAACCTGCGTCTGTTTCTCTCCTTTCTTCTCCTCCAGACATCATCATATTCTTTCCCAGCCTCCAAGTCCAAACTGCCTCAAAAAGCATTTGCTTGATGAATTAAGTAGCATGACATTAATATCAGATACCCTGAGCAAGAAGTGGAACTAGAGAGAACAAGGAGAGGGAAGGAAGGGAAAAATGCTTTGCCTGCCAATATTCAAGGCATTTTCCATGTGACAGATTGCCCATCTGTGTGCTCTAGGAGGCCTGTGACTTGCAAAGCACCAAAAACATGATCCATATCTAGGCAGAGCTTTTCATGAGTAACTCTGGCATATAAGGCATTTTATGAACTACTATCCACTGGAGACTTGGCTGATATAAGCCTTTCATTTTAAGTCAATTTTACAATTTGATCCATGGTACCAGGTTTAATATCTCCTTTAAACTGCCAAACCACAAGTCAGCCTCAATTAGAAAGCTTCATACTTCTCAGTAGCACTGTATCTGTAAAACTACTAGGGAAAAGCTGCTCTTAAAAGCTCGGAAGAGAGGTAATTTGTAGAAACAAGGACACGTCAGCTTCCATAGCTTTCAAAATGGTTGTTTTTGATAAAAGCATCCTAAACGTGCTGTGTATGAAATCCTCATGAGAAAAAGAGAAGGTCAGCTTGAGCTCCCCCACCAGATCACACTGACTTCACTGAAATTTAAGTTTGCTCTTCAAAAAATTTAGTGAGACTTCTGTTCAAGCATTGCAGTCCCATATGAGACATCTATCACATTGGGCCAAGCAGCAGAAGCCCATCATGTGGCACAGCATGACCTGAGGCCATGCTTAGCAGCGGTCTTTGGAGTTCCTCACTGTCATAAGAAAGTTTGCCAAAGGGATATCTGCAGCACTAAACAAGTTTTATTTTACATTCCTCCTTTATATTTGACTAAAGGGTTATGGCCTTGGCATGAACTGCTCCTTCTCCAGTAATCCCCCTGAAGATGACACAGCCGTGTGTGTGTGTATATATATCTCTCCAATACCAGGAAACACCAACTACCTCAACACTGGTGCTCACTTCTCCACAAGCAGGAAAACAGGTTGTCCCAAGATCAGCAGAGCTAGGACAGCCTGAGTTTACATGACTTAGATCCTGCTTTGCCTCTCCCAGAATTCCCACTGCCTGCCACCATTCCTGTAGTGGGACATTCGAGTGATTGCCCTTTCCATCATCATAGTGGGTCATCACCCCCAGTGCCTGTACCCTTCCCAGGGTGACAGATTTCCACAGGTGACTTGTCACCTAGATAACCTAGGTGAAGAAATCATCTGCTCAGATAATTTCTTCCTTAGACACTTTCCATGACACTTGACTCAAAGGGAAAGCAATACCACAGCTGCTTGCTCCAAAACCTAACACCTGAACAGCTGTTGCCTCACAAGTGACCAGCTGCTAACAAGACACAAAAAGGACCTGTTCATAAACAGCCTCGAGTTAATAACTTTTTTTTAAACCTTATTGAATTCCAAGTCTTACTAAGCATTCTGAAATTCAAGAGCAACTTGCAGATCACATGCAGATAAACATAAAAGTATCCACAGCCCTTGGTACAGTAGGTCCCCCAACCACTACCACCTCCTTGGCCACCCTGACCCAAAAGAGAAGCCCTTACCTATTATGCAAAGCCAGAGCATGGGAAACATGAAGCTGATGACTCCTTTATTAACTAATGTTGTTAGGACTAAACAAATGTTTCATCCACTGAAACCACTGCCAGGCGCAAAGGATTAAGAGTAAATGTGATCCTTAACAGAGAAGTTAAGATCAGTGCCATCAAGAGGTTCAGCCCATCCCCTCATTCCCAAAATGCTCAGCTCCCCTGAGTCTCTCCTGTATCACTTCAATGGAGACAAAGCTCCACAGACCTCAGACTGGAGCTTCCAGAGCAAAGAGGTCTCCACTTCCCCGTGGCATCTGCAGAGAGCCCATGTTCTTTTTCAGAAGCTGAACTGAAAACTCAGAACTTAGAAGCCAAGCTTTCTGGGTTTCAAAAGTGAATGACACAATTGAAAAGTAAGAAGAATGCTAGGCTAAGGACAGCTCATCTTCCACATTATCACCACTTTTCTCCCTTTCCATTTTAATAAACTAAAGACAAGGTTTAGGCATCTATCCACACACAAAACTTCCATGAATTACTTCATGAAGTAACACCCACTTGCATGCTCAGACAACTCCTCTTTGCCAGTGCTTCCCTTTATCCAACTGATGCTCAGCTCAGAGCCTCCACCACCATCACATCAAAATAAACCCTGGACTTCGACTCACCCTCACAACATAGTTGAATCGCCTGGAATCCAGGATAGCACTGGAGAAGTCAAGCCGGTTGAAGGCTTCTCCCAGGGTGCAGTAACCATGGCGCTGAGAAGGAAAAACACTCTGGGTCATGTTTTGGCAGACTTGAATCCAGACAGCACCAGGCAGACCTGACCCAGAGCAACTCGATTTAGCAAGCAAATGGGTGCAAACCATGGGAGCAGCTCACAGCCAGAGGAAGCAGGCCTGACTCCCACTGAGGCACACTTACTGACATCAAAAGAGAGCATGGCTCAGTGCACATTATGGTAGTTTCCCAAGAGAGATCCTTGAATTTACATGTGAGATGAGCCACACATTCCTGGGGTTCAATATATAGTGTGAGTTCAGAGCAGTCTCATACAGCCGCTTCTCTCCATGAGTGCAAGCGAGCTGTTGTGATAAACGCCAATGATTTTCCATGTTAGGACTGTACTGGGTGAAAGCCAAGAACAGTATTATGGCTTGGCCTGCAAATAGCTGCTTTTTTTTTAAATAAGGGAAGCAAACAAGTCATATTTTAAACACATGTACAAAGCCTTGTACATCAAGCCCTGGATCCCAGATAGGGGCTTAAAATCATTACTGAAATTCCAACCACAAGCCAGATCTTCCAGTTATCTCTTAAGAGCTTCTGCTGATTTATATCAGCACAGGATCTTCCACTGCTTGTAAAAAGTAGAAAAAAAGAACAAAGAACCTATAGAGGCACTCACCTCTTTTGTGCTTCCCTTGTGAACATAGATCCACTTCTCCTGGTGGAAATCTATTTGGACAAAGACATTTCACTCAGTTAATCTTCCACCTCAGTGAATGTTATGTCTTATGGGCAGAACAGATATACAGCTCTGTCTTTTAGTATAAATTATTTTGTTTACACCACCACACTTGAAACCAAATCTAGCAACTTACTGAGCTGCTTTGTTTCTATACAGCTTCATTTGAGACTGGAGCCCTAAGCCTCAGAAAAGGCTTCTGTTTCATTGACACAGCTCAATACTGTAAATGTTTAATCTGCTAGCCACAGATATACCATAGCACCTCCTCTTCTTTGGTCCCAGACAGTAAGTGTGGCTGACAGCCAGGTTTTGTTGTTATTGATTTTATTAACTATTCATTACCTTGGTTACAGGCTTGGGATTGTATGTCAAATTTGAAGTTGAGCAAAAATGTCATGAGACACCAGGCATGTAAGAGAGCTTTTAGCAGTGAGGTCAGGCTCAGAGAAGCATGCTTATGCTTGCAGCTAACTTGCTAAAAAAGAAAAAACTATGTGGGACCAAATTTTTCCTATTTCTAAGTGCTCCTCCCTTCCCTCAGTATGGGAGCTGTCCCATCCATTCCCCAAAATAACTTCCCAATACCCAGCACACACTGCTCTGTATGCAGAAGAGCCTGTACTATAAGCAGTCATGCTGCTCACTCCTTCTCCCACTCCATTTTCACATGGGCTTTTGACCGTACTTCCACCACACACTGGCAATTTAACAGCTAATATAAAATCAATTCTACTCCCCACCCTGCTGGAATTCTTTCCATAAAGAAAATATTGAGCTCCTAGAGCAACCTGTAAATTAATGAACTGAAGCTATGGAATGTACTCCTGCCTGGTACTGTAAGTCCAAGGACAGACCCAGTCTCAGTTACAGCCATGCTGACCCTGCATCAAGCCCTTCTTAATGGTAGGTCACAGCAGAATCCAGCCAAAAATTGTCATGGTAACATTTGTTTGTTCAGAGAACTGAATACACTGAGGGGCCAACTTTTGGCAACAGTTTCGAAAATCCTGGGGGATGCACAAGGAGTTAATAGCAGTGTGGGAATTGTAACTCATTTCCTCTGTGTATGTTTACATTTGTAGCCTTCACATGTAAGTCCAGTACCAATCTTGCAACAGCCCAATGCAGACCTTGCTGTCCCTGCAGGCTCCCCCCAGTCCGCCCAGAGGGCCCCATCTGAGACCCCGGCTGCTCACGGAGCGCACAGAAAGATTTCAAGCCTTCTATTGTTTTGAGTGAGGTGAAATCTTATTTCATTTTTCATGCACTCCGCACACAGAGAGAGGATCAAAGCTTACATTCAGGCTTGTAGCCTCCAGTAATGTAGATTAGCACTCAACATGCATATGGAGGGAAGAATAAATTTAGCCTGTTGTGCACAAGGAAGTCTACAGGGGGAAAATACTGGAACTGGTTCATTTGAATGTACCATAGGAAAAAATTACCCTCCTGACAAACAAATGACAAAAATCTGAACACAAAAAGCACAACTCCTCAGAACAGGGATTACTAACAGGGGCATAAATCTTCATGTTAAATTGTATCCAAGTTCTCTACTCAGGTCAAACACCAGCACAAAGCCCTTCAAGACTCTAGAAGGCTCTTCATGCGCTGTGCAAAAAACAGATATGAAGCATTTTCCATTCTTGTGCAGCAACTTTTGTTTACAAAGAAGTCCAAAAAGATGTCTTACATTGAGTCTTGGCTTTGTTATTCAGCAGATCTTTTTTTCTCTTCTTGGCAGCAACATCATAGTTTATGCTGTTGAAGAGATTCTCTTTGTTGTGATCATCTTTTTTACAAAAGCTGTGAATGACACAAAGCAAGAATTTTGTTTATTTCTGCATTTTGTTGAACACTATGTTTCCTGCAAGGAGAGAAAATACACAGGATTTTATTGTGGCCTCCAAAGCTGCCTCTTTGTAGGCTGCCCCTGAGAAGTAGTCTGCACACACTTTCAGCATCCAGTAATGGTATTTTTAAAGGAACCTCTGGTGCCTCAATTCTGGGCTAGCCAAGATACCTGCTCATGTCATGGGTAACACAGATTACACAGTTAGTGCTGGGACACTGCTGAGCAATGTTCTTTTCCACTCTTTAACCTATTTCTATCCTTAAGTAACACCATACCCTCTTAGTGTAGGAAGCAGATTGCTCTGAGTCAGCCAGACTGCTACGGAAGGACACATTTAGACATCCCTGAAGACATATATATGTACTCAAAATACTTATTAACAAAGGAGTTCCCACAAAACACTATTTCAAGCTTACAGGAAAAGCTTAACTTTTCAGAGGTTCAGATTTATGTGACGGCTTTCCAGACCCCGCATAGCAGTGACTGCACAAGTTAACAGCTAAGATCTCTTGTCCAAGACTGCCCATTGTTTGCTTCTGCTAGAGATCCGCTGTAACTGTATTATTAGTGAAGGGAGCTGTAACCCCTTATTTCCTTCAAGGGCAATGAAAGGCTATCTACAGAGGCTGTGCATCAACATCCCCACATTCTGCAAACCTGCAAATCAACAGATCCAAGCCACAGCTCGAAACTGAGAAGCCCCTGGGCAGCCCCAGCACTGCTGCAGAGATCCCTGGGATGGCAGGGAGGACAGCACCACCAGGGGCTCCCAGCAGAGGCCCAGCACACAGCCTGCTGCCCAGAGCTGCAGGGTGCCTCGCAGGTGCCAGGGAGAACACAGGCCATGCATCCAGGAGAACAAAACAGAGCTGTCATCCCCACTGCTCTAGCAGCTTGCAAGGGATGAAGAATGGCTGTCTGCAGGCCTAAACTTGAAGAAGGGTCCCAGACATCTTGCTGCACCTCTCAGCTGCTGTGGCTCAGACGGCCCTGGAGCTCTGACAGGTGCCAAAACATCCTNACGAAGCCGCCGCTCTTCTCGTCCAGGAAGCGCGTCCAGCCGTCGGCCGTTTTCACCCAGCTCTGCCCGGGGGAGCGCCAGTCTTGCCCCAGGAACGGCATGGCGACGCACGGAACAGGACCAACACTGGGACTGGGAGCGGCGGCGGCGACTGGGGCGGTGCGGGGCAGATCGGGACAGAACCCGGAGCGGCGCGGGGCAGACCTCGGCAGTACCCGGAGCAGTGGCTGGAACAGTACAGTAGCTCCGGGCGCGCTCCGCGCTATTTATGCGGCGGCGGCGCGCGCGTGTTGCCGGAAGCGCGGGCCGGCCCCGCCCCCCCGCACGTGGCGGTGTTTATCGAGGCAGGCCCCGCCCCCTCTGCCCCGTGGGCGGGGCCAGCGGCGCTGCGCGTGCCCGGCTGCGCGCGCTCCCGAGGACCCCGTGTGTGGGGAGTTCCGGGCTGTGCGTGCCCGCTTCGCACGGTCAGCGTTGTGTGTAGAAAGCCTCGAGTGCGGAATGCAAACAAACGTAAAAATAATGTTTTATGCGTGTCTCAAATGCCATATATGGCTCCCATAATCGAATTATTGGTACAAAAGATAGAAATATTT
Source organism: Hylia prasina (assembly GCA_013397195.1). Taxonomy (NCBI): domain Eukaryota; kingdom Metazoa; phylum Chordata; class Aves; order Passeriformes; family Sylviidae; genus Hylia; species Hylia prasina. Next base: position 590,129 of record VYXD01012568.1, on the reverse strand, counting down.
ATGCAGGCATGTTTTCATGGGATTATAAATATGCTTTAGGTATTTACGTGTTGCAACGTTCTACCATATAATAGTATATAATAGTGTAATATGTAATATATGTATTGCAAATTTGTCTTTATAGAAACACACGGAGTCGAAATCCTGCCCTGCAAAGGGGGTTAAGCCAGGCAGATCCGTGTCACAGCAAATACCGTCATCCTTTTAATGAGATCACTCGGCAGCTCTGCAGCGCAGTTGGGTTCGATCTGCAGAAGCAGATGAAGAGAGAAAAGTGCTAGGGAAGGCAGACACAGGATTTCTGATGTCTCTTAAAAGCCATCAATTTAGAACCTTGTGAAAACAAACAGAATAAATATGATGTTACATATTGGTTCTATGTAGGGAACACTATATTAAAAATATNATTTTTAGCCTTCTGATTCTCGGACTGTGTGTCATCTGTGCTCTAAAACAGCGACACTACTGCTGCTTGCAGCCCTGGGCAAGCTTCCTCTGAGACAGCCATGAGGACCCTTATGCAGCCAGGAGGCTTCCTGTACAGGCCATATATTTACACTGCTTAGTCTCAAACGAAACCCAAACACGAGCACCATACCAAACACACCTCTGACAGCTATTCAGCACAGTCTCCTGCAAAGGAATGAAACTTGTGGGACAAGACTTCTTGTTTCCCCTGTTCACTGTCTGTCTGCATGGCCACACAGCCAGCATATGCAAAAGTCAAGTGACCAAGTCAGAGTTTCAGCCCCAGGAGGAACCCAGATCCCCTTTGGCATGATCCAGATGGGTGTTCTGGTTTGGCACCTGCACATGGCCCCACAGGTGGAAGAAACCTCTCCCAGTTTCAGAACACCATGACCCTCAGCTCTCCCTTCCTATTCCAGATCCCCCTTGCAGGGAATCTGAGCTGTGGAGAAGGCACCACTGCTGTGGGCTCCACCACAACACTGCAGAAGGGGAACAGCAGCAGCATTGAAGGTGAACAATATTCACAGAAACAACAATTTGGGGAACCAGATACTTCTGCCAGCTGCAGCTTGCTCAGAACCACCTAAACCTGAGAGCAGAACATCTCAACTGCTCATGTACCCCACCCATGTTGCTTCCTGCTGGGGGGACCAAAACCCAAGAACAGAATATAGCAGCAAGGAAGAAGCCGTTTTGGAATATCCAAGCTCATGTTTTATCATGGTTGCACAAAATGTATAGGGGGTCAGGTTAATACGCCCCATGCAGTGGCAGAATCTGAGTCCAAGAGCACAAGATGGATCTGCTTTAAATCTCACATGTCAACAGCACACCCTTGCCTGTTGACTTCCTACTGAATGACTCTGTAATCTGAAACCACCATAACAGCAGCAGTGGACGAACTCCAGCATGAGAGGCAGATTATTTCCCTGTTTATGTACCGCCAGGTTTCCACACACTTCTCCAGGGCATCTTGACAGGTTGAGCAGTTGGGCACCTGGACCTGGCACTGCAAGGACCCCAGTCCGGGGCCAATATGTCACCTCCTTGCTTTTAAATGGGCAAAGGGATGTACAAACCCATGCTAAACTCAGTATTCCCAACACACTACCATCACCCAGACATTTTTCTACCTATTTACAAATTAAAACCCTAAACTTGATTTTTACTTGCAGCTTGAAAGAGAGCAGGAGATACCTGCTACGTAAGCCTCTTTGCACAACAACATCTCAGCAGCGGCTCACAGCAAATCCCTTCTTTACTCCAGGTCCCTTTGTCATGGGTATTCCTGACCCACCCCTAGGCCCGGTGGCAGCAATCCCAACCCTGGCAGCACACAGCTGAGGAAGAGATACAGCTCTGTGAGAAAAGTTTGGTTTTAACAGGAGAGATCTGGCCCGAGCCCACGCCACCCACGCGCTGCAAAGCTTCCTGCCCGCACCATCTTGGGGGTTTGTTGATGTTTTGCAGCCAGATTAGTCAAGCAGCACGTAAGGTACATTACTCATGGCCTGCGGAGGATTTATGGCTTCAGACACATCATCCTTCCCAGCCCGACCCGAGACCGGGAAGCCCCAAGCGGGGGAGGGTGGGCAGCCACCTCCAGGGCCCCCAGGAGACGCCCGGCGACGCTCCCCGGGGGCACAGCCCTCTGGCCGCGAGGCAGGTAAATGTTCCATCTTTCCCCCGATTTTCCGTCACCCTCCACAGGCGTAAGGACGGCCCGGGAGGAACAGCCTCCATAGGGATGTGGAGACCCCGCCGGGGGCTGAGTGACCCCCGTTCGGAGCTTCTTTTAGGCGCGGAGGGGCCGCCGAGCCGTTCCGCCGGCAGGGCCGGGTACACCCAAACAACGACCCCGTTCCGCCGACACCGGAGTGTGCCCTGAGCCGGCCCGGGGCGAGGGGCCCCGTCCGCCCCTCACAGCCCCCCTGCCCCCGGCACCGCGCCCCCTGGCGGCACCGCCCGGCAGCGGGGCCGGACCGCGCCGCC
>VYXD01012568.1:515662-587537 GCA_013397195.1 Hylia prasina | reverse complement strand
TTCGCACGGTCAGCGTTGTGTGTAGAAAGCCTCGAGTGCGGAATGCAAACAAACGTAAAAATAATGTTTTATGCGTGTCTCAAATGCCATATATGGCTCCCATAATCGAATTATTGGTACAAAAGATAGAAATATTTATGCAGGCATGTTTTCATGGGATTATAAATATGCTTTAGGTATTTACGTGTTGCAACGTTCTACCATATAATAGTATATAATAGTGTAATATGTAATATATGTATTGCAAATTTGTCTTTATAGAAACACACGGAGTCGAAATCCTGCCCTGCAAAGGGGGTTAAGCCAGGCAGATCCGTGTCACAGCAAATACCGTCATCCTTTTAATGAGATCACTCGGCAGCTCTGCAGCGCAGTTGGGTTCGATCTGCAGAAGCAGATGAAGAGAGAAAAGTGCTAGGGAAGGCAGACACAGGATTTCTGATGTCTCTTAAAAGCCATCAATTTAGAACCTTGTGAAAACAAACAGAATAAATATGATGTTACATATTGGTTCTATGTAGGGAACACTATATTAAAAATATTATATTATGGAATGTTTTCTAAAAGTATGCTTCATGCTTTATACTTGTAATGGTTCATGTATACATAACATTTTATGTATCTGGTTTATATATTCATGTGAGCTTATATGTGCTATGGTTTTACATTCAGTGCTATTTATTTTCATATTTTATAGATAAATATATATGACTGAAAGCTATATAAATATCTATAAGACAGTATTATATGTGAATATGCATGCCGTTTACACATAGTTTATTTGGTGCATGTACCAGCACTTTTTAGTAAAACTGTAATTTATTGAGCATTAAAAACACAGGTTTTTTGCATCCAAGCCCAAGCTGAGGAAGGACTTTCCCAGCTAAGAATGTGCTATTGCACGTTCCATAAATGTAGGACCTTTTGTATTAGGATTGTGGCATATTTGCCCTGTGCTATGGTATATGTATCTCAATACATGTATTTTGCCAAGTCAGTATTACTTGGGGACATTGTGCTTGGGGTGTTCTGGGTGCCTGGGAGCAGCTTCAGTCCCCGGGAAGGGGTGGGTGGCTGTCAGGACGGGCAGCCACCGGCATGGCCTGGCCTGTGCTTGGGGCGGAGGGCTGAAGGGACGCGGGGAGCGGGCCCGGGGGATAAGCTGCCCTAATCCCGTCATGTTGCAGCCGTTCCGTCTGTGCTGCCGCCGCTGCGGGGCCTTCGGCAGCGTCTGCTGCTCGCAAGTGACGGTGTTAGGTGTTTACCCTCAAAAAACCAGAAAAACCCTCACAAAAACGAGCCCGGGAGGTGTGGGGAGGGTTGCAGGTGCACACGCAGTGCTGCTGGGGCTGAAGGCAGCGAGTGTGAGCTCTGCGTGCTCTGGGGCATCTATGGATGCGGGAAGCTTCGCCCCTGGAGTATTGCCTGCCCCAGCCACTCCATCTCCCCGTCCTGCTGCGGCTCACCGGTGTGGGTGTTAGAAAGGGGGAAGAAGAGTGAAAACCCAGCAGCTGAAAGCAGCCATATCTGAAGGGTTCTTGCAGTCCCATGGCGCAGAGCGTTTGAGAGCAGTGGTGAGCCACAGTGCATGTGGAAGTTAAAATCCAGATATGAGAGCCCTGCGGCTGAGGCCTCTTCCTTCTGCCCAGCTAGTTCACCCCCACAGAGAGGTGGTCTCACCTTCTCTTTGAGGCAGTGCCAGCTATTTCTTGAGTGTCAGGGGATATTGTTTGAGCTGCAAGATTGCTTTGAGCTGCAAAATAATCTCTGGCTCTTTTGTTCTGCAATTTAAATGCCCTAAGCATCTTTCAACAGCATCACTGTAGGTGACACCACCCTCCACACATCAGGAGACTCCAAAGGGGACCAGATCTGCAACAGTGGAGGTGCTTGGGGTGAGACCACCTCTTGTGTCCCTGTATGGCTGTGGTCACCTGTCACTACATCCTGCCCTGCAGATTTGGCTAAGGTAGAATTAATTTGCTTCACAGTGGCTTCTCTGGGGCTGTGTTCTGGATTTGTGCTGAACACAGGGTTGATAAAGCGGTGATGTTTTTGTTATTGCTGAGCAGGACTTAGACAGAGCTGAGGCCATACTTACTTTTTGTATAGCCACACTGGTGAGGAAGTTGTGGGGACGTGGGAGGTTGGGAGGAGACACAGCCGTAACAGGTGACCCAAACTGACCAAAGAGATATTCCAAATCATATGCTCATGCTCAGTAAATAAAGTGGGGGGCAGAAGGAGGAAGGGGCAGATGTTTAGAGTGATGGTGTTTGTTTTCCCAAGTAACTGTTTCGCATGATGGAACCACGTTCCTGCTCTCCTGGAAATGGCTGAACACCTGGCAGCCTATTGGAAACAGTGAATTAATTATTGGTTTTACTCTGGTAGTGTGATTGGATTTTGCTTGCCTTATTAAATTGTCTCTATCTCAACCCACAAATTTTCTGGCTTTTACCCTTCTAATCCTCTCCCTGATCCTGCTGGTGGGGGAGTGGTGAGCAGCTGCCTGGGGCTGGGTTGCTGGCTGGGGTGAAACCATGACAGTAGGTTCAGCCAGGCAGATCCATGTCACTGAAAATACTGTCACATGTCACTGTCACTGAAAATACACATCATTAAAAATGTGGATCACTTGGCAACTCTGAAGTGCAGTTGGGTCTGGTCGGCAGAAGGGGATGAAGATAGAAGTGAATGCTAGGGAAGGCAGATGCAGGGTTTAATTTCTCCTGTCTCTTTTAAAAGCCATTGTGATCTGTGATGATAACCCACAAACACCATCAGCCCTTGTGAGCAGGCAGGGAGCTGCCAGTGGGCTGCAACAGGCAGATAACTGCTGACTGAAAGCACTGTGTCAGACCATGACCCAGTGAGAGCTGCAGGTTCAACAGAGCAGGTGGTGTGTTAAAACCTTTAGAGATTTTAACATGCTTTGGCAGGAGAGCTGCCACCACTGGCACTGTAGTGCAGCCTGAGTCAATGGTAAAAAATTTTATGACAGAAGAAAACCTAACAAAAAACCCCAGAGTGAAGCTCACTGTGCAGACATACAGGTGCAGAGCCAGAGTTGGCCAGGCTAGACTCACTGCAGGTATTGACACTGTAGACATGGTGGCACAGAAAGAAATTGGAAATACTGCACAGACCCTTTTCCCACAGGCCAAAATATATCCTCTCATGGTTGAGCTGCTCTGCTTCTCCTCCTCCTTCTCCTGCAGGGCACAGTAGCAATGGTCTGCAAGGAGTAGGTCATGGAGGGGCAGCTTTCTTGAGGGCCTTTCCAACAGTGTGCTTCCATACTGGGGTGTTGCAGGGCAGCAGCTTCCTTTATTTACTTCAGCCTTTACTTAGGAAGTACCAGAGGTGCTCCAACTTTGCCCTCAGTCCTCCACAGACCATTGGCATGCAGAGGTTAAAGAGCAGGAACAAACCCATGTGCATGCCCTGGGAAGGTGCAGGGATTTGTAAAGCAACTGGTAGAGGCATTGCCCTCAGTTTTGCCCAAAGCTGGTACACCTGTATCCAATAATGACTCTGTGTTTACAGACCTGAGAATCGGCAGCAGAGGGATTAAAACCACCATGTTTAGCTTTGAAAGAACATCCCTTCCCTATACCAGTGTGGTAGCTCATGTGGGTCCCTTGCTGCAGCATGTCCATCACAGCTGGCAACTGTGGAAGCCAAATGCATGAGTTGAAAAAGTTGTGGAAGCCTGCACAGTTGTGGAAGCCTGCTGTGCATGTGTGCACCAAGTGCTGCACAGACATCAAAGCAGCCCCTTACACACCCTCCTGGAGTCCAGCACACAACCCACCTCCCCCACCCTGAACCCCTTCAAGGTTGGACTCCTCTTGCCAAGGAATAAGTTTTATCTAAGGGCACATGGAATGGCTCCAGGTGGCTCTGCCATTGCCCAGTGCTGGTTGGAGCCAGGAGGAATTCACCACACCACAGTTTTAAATAAAAACCCCAACCCCCTGTTATTTTTTAGACAAGCTGGCACAGGGTGACATTGCAAAGTGGCCACAGGTTGCAGCTGGGAGTGGACACAGTCCTGGTGTTGCCACTCTGCGTGGGGGATGGTGAGGACTTTATTCCAGCAGTATCTCAACTCAACCTTTACATACTCATAGTGAGCACATACAGATACCACAGTTCAAAGCTAACTGTGCAAATCAGCTCAGGTTACAAAAGTGGGCACTGAGGCTGGGGGTGAAGGGTGCTGCACTGGGCAGTGCAGAACACCTGGCAGCATTGGTTTGCAGAAGGGCTATGGGTGATGTGACCCATGTGAGTTCCCACCAGCAAGTGCACATCAGGAGAATTATTGATGTGGTCATTGCATTATCAGTGTATGCATTAAAGGATACATTTCCCATATAAGAATAAAGACAGAAACATTCTTTTAGAGCAATCTGGGTAGCAAATTCTTATTTGCCACATCTTACAGGATCCTGCCTATGCATGACTCAGGCCATCTCAGATGTGCTCCCACCTTCTGATGCAGAGAGGTAAGTAACCCATGTTTGTCTGTGGCAGCCTGTGCTCTCAAACCTCAGAAACAAACACGTTCCTCTTACCTAAAAAATGATCCAGATGACAGATACTTCCTTAGAGAGACAGATCTGGTAGCCTCCATGCCCTTGTCATTCCCAGCTAGCCATGCTGGAAGCTGAGTTAAGCGTGCTGTGGCTCATGCTGCTGCAGGAGGTTTTGCCATCTGGGAAAGCCATGCAGTGACGGCATCTCGCCTTGAGGACAGTGAGTCATGGTATGGCCCAAGCTTTATTTTACTACACCTCTGTTCCTCCTGAAAGTAGCAACTCACTGACTGAGAGCAAATGCCAGAAATAAGCTTGGCTCACTGGCCTGTGTGCTCCAGGGATGCTTTAGGAAGATGGTTTTACCCTGGGACTCTCTGGATGCTCAGAGGTGTCCTGTGTAGCCTTATCTTTGAAAAAATTTAGTAGCTCTACCCTGGATCAGGCCTTCCTTTGTCCTTAGGCACGGGAGGGGACCCTCATGCCCCTACCCATTAGCCTCCTGGAGACTACCTGGTAGATCTGGGTCCGTTGAGGCACCCAACAATGAATCCCTTTGGGATCCTTTCAGGAGAGGGATGTCACACAGGCACCAATGGCATAAATGCCTCTCACCATGTAATCCTGATCTGAGCATTACCCAGGCCTGGGCTGAGCACAGGTCTAACAGCAACAGCGGCACCCGGCGATGTCTGCTGTTCTTCTCATCTTCAAAGTATTAGCTGGTGGGAATTAATCCTCATACCAGGCAGGCAAGTCTCATGACTCTCACTCCACAGAGAGGCAGAGTAAATGATGTGATGAAGGGTGAATCAGGTCACAGCTGCGATGAAATCACAGCAGTTCCTGCCTGCCCATCCCGTGACCATTAGACCTTATGTGCTCATCAAGAAGGTAGCTGGCATGCAAGGAAGTGCAGAAGCCAGCCCCTCCTCTCCAGGCAAGTTGCACAGCCTGCAGGGAGGTGCTGGGCCATGACTCACCTTTGAAAGCAGGTTCCAGTGTTAGATGAGGTCGAGGAGTCGATGGGTGCATCCTCCAGTGATTCACTCCAAGGGTCTGGCAGTACAAGGGCACCCAGTAAAGGATGCTGAAAGGCTGAGGGAGGCAGCTCTGGGCAAGGTCAGAATGCCAAACATTTTCTTTGCCTTTTGAAAGTCTGAGCTTAAAATTTTAACCCTCTGGATGGGATCTTGGTTGCTGATATTGGGGTGAGAGAGCCATTTGTGTTAGTCACTAGTGGGAACTTAAGCCAGGACACTGGCCCCAAGGGCAGCCAGCTGCTGCTGTACCTTGGGTGAGTTACTTGATCTCGGGAGAGAAGCCTGCTCCACACTGAAATGGGAGCAGTGCTGAGCAGCAGCTCCTTGGGAACAAGGAGCAGAGGAATACAGTTTCCTGGGCAAATACCTGTAAGGGGGCTTGGTGTGAAAATAAAAAGCATTTAGGAGAAGTAAAATGATGCTTCCATGAACTTCAATTCGGAAATCTACCCCTTAAACACAAGGTGATGTGCTTAGACAATAGAGAGGAGAAAGTAGTACTGGCAGTTCCCCATGCACAAAAGACAAACAGTGGGGTGTTGTCTGAGAGCCAACTTCCATGTTCATTGCACACAGCGAGCCAGCCCATCCTCCCTCTTCCCCGTGCTGTAGGTAGATCTAAAGGAGGCAGGAGGCTGGCAGCAAATTACTGTCAGCAAACCAACTGAGAAGAGGAGCAGCCCAAGGGACTTTTATCTTGTCAAATTGGAAGTATATCTGGGAATTATTCCTTGCTTATAGTCAGCTGTGCATGATATAGCTGACAACAGGCTTTGGGATATGATTTCATAGAAAATATGTATTTTCCATGTGGAAGGGTGTCTCCACCCCCTGCTCACTGCATGAAGCCCAGGGTTTTGCAGTCAAGAGCTGTTAGTACTGGACATTCAGTTCCACAGTGCAGAGGATATGGAGTACAGAGCTACAGTGGGCAAGAGGCCAGCAGTGTCTGAACCGGCTGTGGCAACAGTCCTGCAGGATGCAGGTTTCTCTGTGGGACAGCAACAAACCAAGCCAAGAGCTGGATCAGCATCAGGGCCTCCCCAAGGTCCACAGCAGTGTGTGTGCTGCACTGCCAGTGCTGGGGAGAGCAGAAGGCACTGAAAAACACTAAGCTTGAAGGTATCACACCTGCAAAAATAAGTCAGCAGTGGGGTTGGCTTGTCCTGGCTTTGTAGTGCAGGTGAGGGTTGATCTCCTAGAATAATCAGTAACCTGTAATTATCCTGGGGACATCATACAGTGGCCATGCCTCTCATCTCTTCTGTCCTCTCTGTGGCAGATCATGGCTGTGGCTCTTACAATAAGTCTGAAATTTGTTCTTGGTGCTGTAGTGTTATCTGTGGCTTTTGTGGCCCCTGTGTAAGAAGCATTGCTGCCTGGTTGCCCACAGCCTCAGGGCACCCAATTTGGTGACCCAAACTCTCCATTTTTTACCCCAACTGCTTGTATTCTCTGGAATCTCTTGGATTCTCTGGATTCTCTGTTGCAGGGAGGTGGTTAATGTCAAATATTCCCTTTTGCAGCCTTGTTGCATCTTCATTTTCCTGTCTCTTAAAGTGATTCAGAGCCTTCCGAGGTGGAAAGATGGTGCAATCCAAGGGCAAGCCTGCTACAGAGGACAGATGTACCTGGAAGGGAAGGTAGGAACACAGATGGAGGGAATGGAGTGTAAAATTTCTGCCCTTCTGTCCCTCCAGCAGCCTGCAGAAAGCAGCTGTTTCCATGGTGTGAAGAGTCATCCCTGGGCAGGGCAGTTTCTGAAGGTGAGAGGTGGCCCCAGGCGAGGTCTGGGAAGGTGCCAGGGCATTACAGCCCTGCCCATCAGGCATGCTGCCTGCTCCAGGCTTCCATTCAACATCATGAGAGAGAATAGCCAAAGGTAACCCCTTGCTGTTGGACCACACAGAACATTTACTCTCCCTCATAGGCTCTGAAAAGAGCTATTTCTCACTGTGCACATTTCATGGTCATGCTACAGGAAACGGTGTGGGGGAAGCAGCCTAAGAAGTTGTTCCTGGCTGGCTTTGAAGGTGTCCCTTAGCTGACCCTCTTGTCCCTTAGATGTTTCTAACCCAGAACTAGCTGTATTACAGATCAGCTCATTTTTCCATGGAGAAAGCCCTCTCCTGCACCAGCAGGTGCTTTCCATGAAAGCCAGAGCTTAACTGCTCAGTCTCAATGAAGACCCCACAGGAATTTCTCAGGATGCTCACCTCCATTTCTGCAGAAAGTTCCAGCCTACATTTTGCTTGCTTCAACACCACCCTGGCAGTGTCAGTGGGACACTGAGCATCCCTGCCTGAGAGGGGAGCTCTGGATAAACCTGTGCTGGGGTAGCTGCATCTCATGGGTGGCCAGTGCCCCGTGCAGCCACAGGAGCTGGTTGCAAGGGGCAGCTGGGTGATTTGCTGTGTAAAAACCCCCGTGGAGAGAGGAGTGTGGTTATTAGAGAGTTCCGATCCTCCACCCTGTTGGTAGGATACACAACTTTTCCTAAACACAGCCTGTCCAGCCGCATTCCTGAAGCACACATTCCTTGCCAGCGTAGCTCACCCAGAGTGTGTCCAGGAATAGCACTGCAGCTTCATGTGGGACCTCTCCCAAATACATCTTTAACTGAATGGGACCACTTGGCCCATGTGCTTGAACTCAGACCAGGACCAGTATTGTAATTACTGGTCTTCTTGCCATTTTCTATCCAAGGCCATCTATTCTTTCTCACATCTATGACTTATAAGCATCATTATTTCAGCTTTGTTTTCTGTATCACTGCCATCTTTTGGGCTGCCCCTTGGGGCAGCATGGGTGCCAGTGACCAGGGACACTGGTGGAGTCACCTTCTTGAGTTAATGTAGTTAAGGCTTGTTGTTGTGCAGCTGGAGGTATTAATTTCTGTCTCTGAAGCCACATAGCTGAGATTCAGCTGGCTATTCGTAGCCACAAAGAATGCTCTGCTGGAAGGAGAGTTGCTGGATTTCTGATTTTTATCATAAGCCTTGTGATAGCTGGCTTTCTCTTGACAGCACCAATATCTGGAGCATAGTTTTGGGGTGAGAAGCTCAGCTTTCAGTTTAAATCCAGAAACACATTTGGAGCCCTGACAGTTGCAGAGGAGATACAAAGTAACTTGCAAGCATGCTCCCATGACTCAGAAAAATGCAAATTACCCTGTATTTTGGTTAAGAAGACAGTCAAGAAAGAATATTAGGTTTTTTTAAGGCTGCACAGTGGTCCTTGAGTACTCGGCACTGGCAATCTCAGGGAAAGATGCCAGTGTATCAGACCTTTTTGTTATGGAGTAGTTTTGAGAACCAGGACTGCAGGGATTTAGGTGACAGACTCTTCCTTTCACTACTAGGCCATGCTTCAAAGGGCACATCTGCTCAGTGGGCCACCTCTCATGCCCAGGACCTTTCAGAGGCGCATATAGGAGGCATCATATTAGGCTGGCTCCTTTCCCTTGCTCTGCTTATCATTACCCATAGGCAAGCTTAATGCCAGCACTCTTAATGTGAATACATACAAGTAAGATATTTTTGCAATACTTTTCTTATGAACAATTGCATGAAAATTGAACTTTTTCTTACCAGACTTCCTGCTGAAGGCCCACGGCACATCTGAGTTTTCCCCTTCCAGTAGATACTGAAGACAAAACTTATGGGCTTTGGCTTCATCTCTCTCAGACTTTAGGGCTCAGCAGCAACAGTTTTAAATAGTTATTTTGTGCTTCTCTGTGCTGTGTGCAGACATAACCACAGTGGTCAACTCCTGCTTTCAACTTCCCCTTTAGTGCCTTCTGATGTTTACATGGTGTGTAGTGTTCTGCAAGCATGAGACAAACAGAAATAAAAATCAGTGTTGGTTTGCTTTTTAAGAGTAACCCCTGGAGTCAACAGTCATTCACTCCTTGTAACCTTTAACTCTCACAACATGAAGGGGCTTTACAGAAGAAATAAATAGAGTACCAACTTAGGGTTCCCATGTATTTTCATGTGAAAGCATTAAAAGTCCAAAAGCAGCATGACAATGAAGCAATAAAGCATCTGGACTTTCTTGGCCAGGCATGGAGTTGAGCGTGCCTGATTTTTCCAGGAAGCAAGAGGATTTGCAGAGAAAAGTAGCAAGTAGTTACAGCAGCATCACTGTTATTATAGGATGGATTTTTGAGCACACACTGTGTTGAAATGATGATGGGTGGCTACTGCATTTTTGGGAGCTCTTTTTTTTTATGCACAAAAGTTTTAATGGGAACTAAACTCCTAGAAGACACTGCAAATGGGGAGGCAGCCCAGATATAGCCCAAAAGAGATACTCTGCAAGATGTTTTTCATCAGTCCAGAGCTGGTAGCTCCAAAGAAAGGGCATAATACTGCTACCTGCAAAGGGAGGAATGAATTCAGAGTAAATATTTCTTTGGCTGTAAAATCTTTTCCAAGTTTTAACTGAGAAAAAGACAGTCTTCTTGTAAGAAGATCTAAGTAGTACCAGGTCTGTCTTTATAAATACATATCTAGTGGCTTGTTTTCTGATTTTGAAAATATCACTAAAACTGCAGGAAATAAGAAAAACCTGCTGCTTTGAGAGTCTTCCCATTCAGAAGACAAGTTCTGTCTCTTACTAGAATTACACAGCCTCGTGCTAAGTTGCTCATCTCAATACTTGAGTGATGGGCAGAAGCTTTTTTTAGAGAATGTCACAGATTCCTTTCACAAAGGTTGAAGAACAAGTCGTGATAATACCTCAAGGTCACAAAAAGGCCCCTTTATATTCTGCAGGGGTTCAGATGGTTGGGGTTGATGGAAAAACTATTAATCTTGGGCATAAAAAAATTGTGATACAGGACTGCAGGACTCTGAGTAACTCAGCAAACTCAGTGGGTTCATAATTCAGATGTTCAAACAGTCCACCTGCATAGCTGGAACATCAATTTTGGTTTTTTTCATTGGCAAGAGCTGCTTCACACTGAGAGCCTCTGAGCTCTGCAGAAGCAGTTAGGTGCTCTACCCAGCCATTGCAAACCAATCTTAAAGGGAAAAAAAGTTACCTGTCATTCTTTGTTGGCTCATGGTAAGATATGTGAGCTGCCACATTAAAATTAAAGGCCAATTGAGGGGAAAATTTTGTTCCTCTGATCCAAAATGCATCACCTGGCCCAGAAGAGGACTTTTCTTCTGTTTTATGATAGCCAAGATGCAAAATGACCTTGGTTTAACAAGGCCCTGGGCACAAGGAGAGCTGGAGGAATGCTGTGGCTCCATGCTGCTTGTATGCACCAGCTGTAGAGTGAAGGAATCAGCTCCCCACTTAGTCAGATTACCTTGGTTGCACTGGAGTCAGAAGTCTGTTCTTAGGACAGTTATCCTGACTCAGCTCACAGGCAGGAAATTCTTAAATTTCGGTAATTAACATCAAGATCAAATTTATCAGCTGAGCCTATCCCAGCCTGCTCTTAAGGTTACAGGTTCCTGGAAGCAGGAGTTGCTTTTTTTCAGACCTAAATTCTCTAATATGAGTTCCCACTCATATTGCATCAAAAAAAGGTGAGTCCTCCTAAGTTTGCATTTAATTTTAAAGTTCTCCTGCTCTAACTCACCAGGCATTTGCCCAGGCTAGGTGGGACACAATATCTGTATCCATCTGAGAGTTCAAAACCGTCTCCTCTTCTGCTGCCAGATCAGCTAATGTGGCATCTGCAGCTGCTGTTGGCAGCTTTCCCACTGATATCAGTGCAGCAGGTTTTGGTCTTAAATTTGCAGTCTATGTCCCTAAAAAGCACTCTAGCTTGAAACTCTGTAGTGGTTCAAATGAGGCTTTTTCTGATGGCTGCAGTCCCCTTCCTCCAACCCTGCTGCCTGGAGGCAGAGCTGGTGGTCAAGAAACGAGATGTCCCACAAGATACTGTGCTGTGTATTGGAGGGTGGTGAGCACTGTGCAGTGTATGCTGACTTTTAAAGTGTGACCACTGTAAGTTCACCAGCTGGAGCACAGGGAAGGGAAATGCTTCTGGATCCAAATTTAGTGAACAGCTATTCCATTGAACATGAAAGTCATGTAAGTGCTTATAGCATCCATCTTTTGGTAGAATATCCAGCAAGAATTGCAGAAAATTAATTTCAGATAATGCAGCTGAGGCTAACTTAATGGAGAAAAATCCTGGAAAACTTTTCTGGAAGGGGATGTGTTGCATGTACCTATATATCTATATATCTATATCCATTACGGGAAGGACATTAGCTGTGGTGTGGGAGGGTAATGACAGACACATGGGCCTGACAGAGGTCCTGTCATGTGTCTGTGGAAAATACGTATCATCCAAGGCAGCCTGTGTAGTGTAGGAGAATTAGGAAACCTTGAAGAGGTGACAGCTGATTAAACAGCTGAAGTTTTAGATCTCTCTGAGCTATTTGATATGCAAAGATACATCATAAGACAGCTACCTTAAGCTGCCTGATACCAGTTCAGGTCTGCTGTTCCCAGGCACTGCTGCTTACCTTGTACAAAGCTGTTACTGTTTAGTCTGTGCAGAAACAGCCTTTGTCATCATATTGGAGTCTAACTCCTCCAGCTAAATTAGATCATTGTAGCAGTGTAGACAATATACAACCCTGCAAGCCAGAATGTAAATTTATTACTTTTCCCATAAAGCTAATGTCACAATATCTTTGGAGCAAGCCTCCTTGCTGTCTTTGAAACAGAGCATTTAAGTTGAAGAAAGAAAGGGAATATAAATTCAACTTAAAATCTTCAGACCCAAGATTAGCCCCAAAACATTCATGTCATCGGAGTAGGAAGCCCCCCTATCTTCTGGTGTGGTTTCACTGTAGCTGAAAGCTTAAAGAATGACTGATACCATGAGAACAGTTGATCCCTTTTCACCCTTCCCCAGTACTGGGATTTGTGTAAGATTACAGTCAAATGTATTTCTCAAGAAAAGTCAGCTGGGGATACCACTCAACTGCCTTATCTTGATGGACCTTCAAAGCCATTCTCCATCCCAATACCCAGCCTTATCTGGATATAAACAGATATGCTCAGTGCATCTCTGGGCCATCTTCCCCACACGGTCACACTGTACAATCATCAGCTGTTGAAGCAGAAGTCAGTGTAAAACCAAAATGGCTGAAAGATTTGTCGGCTGTAAAGAAGGGACAAAATGCAAAGCACAGATGGATGCTATTCCCAGAGAGGAGGGGAATGCGTGGGGGGATAATTTGTGCTCCGTGTTGATCCTTCTTTACGGAGGTATATGGGGTCTGGACGGATCTAAGGGAGCCTTGGGTAACGACTTGGGGATTTAGATGATGTCAGTTATGCCATGAATTTGTGAGCCATCGCACACTGTTACAAAAAATCACAGTCCCTCTAGAAAGGGAATCCATTTTCTGTCCTGGTGGGAGCTGAGGTATGGAGAGCAGATGATTCCTGCACTGATCTGTCTGACTAAGCTGACATAATAGGCTTCACATCAGTAAGTCTGAGGCAGACAGTAATTGCAGTAACATGGGCTCAGTGGTGAAAGCACGGACTGCCACAGGTACACCCCAGCTGGAAGAATGGCATTGTCTCTTTTTTTTGCTCCTCACCACTCACCTTTTTTTGCTCGTCATTCTATAATTTAAAACTGTAGTGTGATTGGCACCAGAGATCAGAACCAACAGATGAAACGAAACCTGATAGCCCCTCCCAACTTTTTAAAATAATATTCCAAAAATATCCCCCTGTTTCCCAGGCATGGATATCACAAAGGGCAGAAGAGGACATCGTCTCCCAGATTTTCTCCTTCCTCCATCTGTAGCCTATATGATGTCTGTACAATGTGCCTAAGTATTTCTCTCATTAACAAAAGAAAGGAAAAAGAAAAAGGGTCATCCTCTCAGCAGGCAAAATGTCTGGCTGCAATATTTCCACCAGGAAAAGGTTAAATTCAACTGTATGACATTTTTCGTGAAGTTCCTGCTTTCCAGGGAAACTCTGGGGTTAGAAATATTAAGCGGTTGCTACAATTGTGATGTTACCTCAGTGCACCCCAGGAGGCAGGATTTTTGTTTCTTTACTTTTCTATCCTTTTCTGTGGGCTGTCCTTATGAGCCACTTAAAGTCTTCTGTGGTGCACCAGAATCAATTACTCCCATAACATACCATTTTTCTTCTCTGGGAGGACAACTCCAGTGCTTCCTGGGGATTTTGTTCCTAACCAGTGAATGGCTCATACAGTTGGCAGCATAAAATGCATTAACAACAGGTTCCATAATGTTTAACAAGGATACCAAAAGGTAGCCCTGGAATTATACCTCTTCACATGTAAACCTAATTTGCTGACCAACCATGTTCATGGTTTTAATTTATATTATCCTGTACAGCCTATTATCCTGTACAGCGTATCAGCAGCAGTCAATCTGGTAGCAAGTTGTATGTTTTTTACCTAAAAAAAGCTACACAGAGATGGCATACAGGACTGGGACTAACTTGATGCAAAGGACATTCAAAACAACAAAAAAATGAGCCTGCACATGAAAGTATTAAAGGATGCAACTGATTCCTGAAAACAAACTGTATCAGTCAGACCATTGTTCTGGTTTGCTGGACTGAGTGGGAAAAAACCTCAAGTGGCAGATACCAGATTTTTGGCCTAGAATGTGCTTCTTGGACTAAATTCCAAGACTAAAGTACAGTTCCAAAGGCAGGAGTTTATCCAGTAATGGATTGATTTGTTCTTCTGGGAAGACTTTTACCAGTGAACCAGAAGGACATCTTTTCTCAGAAAACACTGTTGTGAACTTCAGAGGCTTTGTGTTACATCCAGTGTTCATCTCACTGACATGTTGGACAAAAATACTCTATCCAGAATAATAAATTAATTGTCTGTAATTTAGCATATTAAGCAATCTGGTCTTAAAAGCCATCAGACAGTTCATGGGAGGACTTAGCCCCTATTACAGGAAAACATGATATGTGTTTTAGTGGCGCAGGTAACACTAGAATTACCCCCTCTCAAAGAAGGTATAACATTATGCCCCATACAAAATTTGCATGGATCTACTGAGACCAGTATTTGGACAAAAATCCCGCTGGTCCTCCATCATATGTTCCAGACATTTTTCATTCCCTCCCAGATAAAATGCCCTGCTGATCTAATGGTAGAATTTGGCTCTCAAAACTAGAAAGCTCCAACTGTAGCCAAAATAATATCCCAAAATAGAAAGAAAAATGAAAAACCAGAAATGTTGTTTTCCTTTTTCAAAAGTTTCAGCAGGAAGCTAGCAGTGAGAAACCACTAAAGTGGCTCTCTCCCAGCTACCTCTCCCAGTCTGGTCATTGCCTGAAATACTCAAAAGATCCCTCATCCTAAGGTCCAAAGGCACCTTGGTTTCATGCCTGTGTCTCCGGTATCACTGGAAACCACCTTAAGTTAATTGAGATCAGGATTTGGTCTTTCTGTATGAATCAGTTTTAGGGAAGCTGACAGCTGCAAATCCCTGTGTTTTTGTTCTGATGAAAACAGCCTGAAGATCTAAATTTAACAGTTGGTTTCACAATGCTCACTTTTGACTGTAAGTAAAATCATCCTGGAAAAATAGCTTAGAATAGGAAGAGATATGTTTTCTGGATGCTGGAAAAGTGAATAAAAAAAAGAAAGCACGACAAATTTATCCTCATTCACAATTTAGATTGCTTTTTACTCTCCACTTGGTATCTTTGGATAAATACTGTGAATAAAAATGACTCTAGTTACAGAGGAGATTCATAATTTCTGACCCCATTTCAGAGGAAGATGTAGCCCAGATCTGTGGTGTTCGGGTCACGGGAAACAGTGCCTGCAGATCAAATCTGTATTGTGAATGGTTTTTTTTCACATGAGGAAACCAGACAGAATATTTTCCAAGATGAAAAAGATTCTTCATGCACACATTTATTCTGATGAATTTCTTCTTGTGGACAAATTATCCCTTTCACTGACCCTACGGTCACATTACAACACTTTAGCAATATAAAGAGACCATAGAGTGGATGCAAATGTAATTTATAGTTGAAGAATGGCATAAATCACCTGCACATTATGAGGCAATCTAGTGCAAGTAGGACTGGGGCCTCTACAATGAAAATCTGCTACTGAGAGTGACAAATGGCATCTTCTACTTAGCTTTTTGTATTTGAAACAATGTCTGCTTTCAAATAAGCCAGGATGGATTCCAGAGGATGACCTGATCCTGCTCCTCCTAGTGCCTCGTCAGCAGTTCACCACGTTCTAGCCCTGCAAATTCATGGAAGAAAGGAAGATGTTCATATGCCCTTGGAAACATGATTTTTATTTGGGAACATCCTAAACCTTGGATGCCAGCAGCAATTTTTCAATCTAGCAATTAGGGAAAAAGGCATTGCACTTATAAACTGAGAGCAGCAGAGACCAGCTACTTGAGAAATCACACACAGGCTTTTCTACTACAATGCCACAGCCCACCCCCCATAACAGGAGATGTGGAGAGTGGATCCTCTGTGGCTCAGGACCTGCCTTTGGCCATGTCCCAGTGATCTAGGTGGTGACAAGTGTCCCCTCTGCCTGTGTAGGTGCACATCTGCATGGACACCTGTGAGGAAGTGGTTGGGAAGTGAGTGCCAAGGGCACTGGCAGGTCAAGGCTACTGTTTTGGGCTGAGTCCTGGGCTTCCCTTGTCCTGGGTTTCTTGGGGTGTCTCCCAGGCTGGTAGATGCTCAAGCGTGAGTCATCCTCATCTTGCAGTTCCTTGGAAGTAGTTGTCCCAAAACCATCTGCCCACAGATGGGGAGTGACACCACCTGTCCACCACCTCTGTGAGCACCTTCTCTCCTGGAAGAGCTCCTCCTGCATTCCCCAGGAGAGCTGCTGGTGGGAGGGCTGGCCCTGGGACACGCAGTGACTTGGCAGGCGCGGCTGGACGAGCCACACTCATGGCAGAGGAATGTGAGGTGCCTCCCTGGGCTGTGAGGTGGCCCCTGGGCAGGCTCAGCAGTGTTGCTGCACAGCCAGTGCATTGCTCTGCCTTGCATGTGACAGGTGAGCAGGCAGTGTGGCATGAGGTGCTCTCTGGCCATTCTGGGAGAAGCGAGGGGCTGGTGTCAAGCAGGATGTCTGGATGGATGGCCCAATGGTCAGGTCTTTGTAGCAGTCCCACCAGCTGTCCCACCCACTGCTGCTCTGCTCTGACCTGCTGTCTTACATCACATTTCTGCTTTAGTTAAGTGTTTGGTCCTCAAGACAAATACAGCAATAAAAATAACTCTTTTTATGTTGCTTCTTTACCAGAATTGTGCCAGACCCTTGGACCTTTGGTTCAGACCTGCAGCTTGTCTGGTCTGCCTCATGGCTGCCTTGAGTGTCAACTTCCTAATCCTGCCTGGCTCAATTCTGGCCCTGCTCTTTGGGCTTCAGTCTGCTTTGCCCTGTTCAAACTTTACCTAAAAAGAGAAGGTCTTTTTCTGTTGGGCCTTGGCTCTTTCCTTGGAGGACAAATTCTCCCCACTCTGAGGACTTCGTATCTGCCTCGGAGAAGCCACAGGATCAGGTTGGAGCTGCAGCCACTGGCAGCCCTAGTCTGCCAAGGACTGAGAATTTATAAGGCCAGGAAGTCTGGAGACACTCAACTGTGGACCTGTTGTTTTGGGTATTTCTCAGCCCATGTTGCCTACTCCTTGTGCTAGAGCTATAGTTTGATTCCTCTGAACAATCTAAAGTGAGGCTGTTAATGAAAATTTAAAAATATAATATCCCCATGAGGGACTTCTTTCAGTACAAGAGCTGTTTTTGATGACAAAGGCCAGCTCATCAGCAGAATTAATCACTGCATCATCAAGCATCAGTGAGGCTTTGTTGATTTGCAGATGCAGAGGATTTGGCCTCAGTGACTGGTCTATATTATTTTACAGCAGATAATGAATGCAGCATGCCATGCTTGCTTTTCTTACCGTTCTTTGAAACTGCAATTTTACTGACCTGAAAGTATTTTCCCACTATTAAACTTTCAGTCAGGACATAAGTCCTTTTTAAGATGCTGAACACCACAGGATGCCTTCTCCTTGTGTGGGAATAGCTCTGCTGTACCAAGAGGAGGTGTGATCTTGACTTACAAGATAGAGATTCCTTGTGGCACTGACTCATACACTGTAAATTTGTGCTCATTTTCACATCTTCCTCCTGATCTGTTTTAGGCTGCGTTTCCATTACTCCTCCACCCTGGGGGAGGAATCCTCAGCCAACACAGCTCTAACCCGGAAACCACAGGGGATGAAAAGACCTTTCATAGCAATAATGATGCCATGTTCCTCTCCTCTGCAGCTGCATTTTGAAAACAAAAGATCAGGAGGCAAAGTCACCACCCACAAGCAGAATTTGCAGCTCTGCAGCCATCGGGGACTGGTGCAAACGGGCCTGATGCAGATGCCAGAGAACATACTTCCCATTGACACCAGGGAACAACAAGAACTGAAAGTATAACCTAATCTAGGGTGAGAACAATGTCTGCTTTTGCATATTTAGCAAGGATAGCCTTGGGCCATGGGCTGAGGCTTAACTTAGCTCACACCATAATATATCTTCATATTTTTGTAATCAGCTGTTTTGGTCAATCTATTGTAAAGACCATGTAATGACTGCAAAATAAGGTGGATGCACTTTCAGTTTGATGCCCCTCAGTAGATACCTATGCCTGTAATAGATACCCATGCCTGTGCACATTCCAGCTCCAGTGTCCATGAAAGATTTCCCATAAAACAGATAGGAAGACACTTGGAAGTAGCTCCAGTAGTCTGGTGAGTCTGTAGTTCAACACAAAGTGTAGAAGAACAGGTTGAAGGCTGTGGATTATGACTTCTTTCTACTACAGCATATTTCTAGGCCAGGCTTAGCTGCGTGCTCTGGGCTGAAGCACTCCTTGGAACTTGCCTTTCCAGCACAGATAGCACTTTTGAACTGGCAAAGGGTAGGTGATTGACATCAGCCAGAAGGCCTGATTTCATCAAGGCTTTGGCATGACACTTGCTGGAAAATGTATTCCAATAAGTGCCACCCAGAGTTATTAAATGTGGCACCGAAAGGTGAACAAAGTTCCTGCCAAGGAACTGCCACTCTGGACTAGTTTGGTCTCCGCTCGTACAGGCAGGCCTGATGTTAATCATCAATGGGAAAAGGTCACTGGGACTAGGGAGGGTCTGACTGCACCTTTTGAAAGCCCTGGACACATAGCAGCAGTGTAATCTTGTAAACTTAGTATGTTAAAATATAGGTCTTCCTTCTCTTGGGCAGCCTTTAGAACATGAATTGGAGGTAAATGATGACTATAGTATTTTGTGTTTACTTTATGTGCCAGTGCTCACATGAGGGGTAGAATGGTGGAGAACCTAGCTCAGTGTCCATATGAGACACTGAAATGCCTATGGGAAGTCTTTCTGAGCTTCCCCAGAGAGTGTTTCCAACCTTGTGCTAATTGTTTTCTTCTTGACTGCTAAGAGTTCACTCCCTTAGCTGCCAGGGCTTGATAATCTCTGGATCACAGTACTCTGCTTGGATTTCTGTCACTCTCTCTGTGTGACCTGTCCTCTGCTGGGCAGAAACTTGCAGGGTCACATGAGGCGCCTCTGCTGGGCTGGAAATGGGAATGGGTTATTTCTTCTGAGTTGAGTGGGCCCCTAAAATATGAACCTAATTTCAAATAGCATTTGACACAGATGAGTGCATTTGTCTTCTCCAACATGCAAACTAGCTATTTTCTGCTCAGCATGGAAAGGAAACAGGAGAACTGAGACAGCAATACCCACGTCTGTGGAGGTATTTAAGCACTTGCTGGGATTCATGCATCGTGGCCAAACTATTTGTTGATAGTAAGACATAGTCTAGGCAGCAGGTGCCTAAATCCCATTTTTCCAAAGTCCTAAGGTACAGTCTGTATCACTGGGTCGGGTTTCTCCAAAGGTCCTTGCAGGACCGATTACAGGAAAGGGCTGATGCTACATGTGCAGGTTCCTCTGTTTATTTTCCATGGTGTCCCATGCACATGGAAAAGTGCAGACACTTTTCCACCCTGTGTTGTGCAGACATCTCAGCAGAGGTTGATCTCAGCACCCAGCACCACTCGTTTCTTGTGGATGCCACAGAGGAACCACCTGTTACTCTAAATCTGGCAGTGTTTCCTCATCTTCCCTGCATCCCCATTTCAACTTCTGTAACTACAATCTGTGTGACCTGTTTTCTCCTGCTGTGTAGCAACTTGGGCAGTCACATGGGGATATGTGGGGTCACTCGTACTCCCCTGACCCTGTAAATGTAGAAGGGTTAGTTTATTTCCAGAAAGTATGGTTTACATATGGTTTTCCTTTCATTATTTTAGATGTCAACTAGAAGGGCTCTGCTTGTTCCCTTCAGTAACAGCAAGTAAATAGCCGACCTGTTTGGAAAAACTTAACACTAGAGACCCAGAGAAATCTTTGGATGCAAGATGTGTGCTGAACCATGTGTGACCCTCTGTAGAGAAACATTAGCTTAATATATTAATAAATGTTTTTTAGTGAAGATAAAAGAATATTAGAGAAAATATACAAGGCTTGAGGTCCAAGTTCCCTGTGAAGTCCATTTCCCATTGAAATCAAATGGCCAAAATGAAGAGGTCAGCAAAAGTTTGATTGAATTCTGACTGAGGAAAAAAACAAGGAAAGCTCTTTGCTCACTCCAGGCAGCACCATTATCAAGAGGATCTGGTCACAAAGACCAAGGCTAGAGTTTTCAAAGGCGGTTGCTTCATTTGCTACCCCTGCTTGAAGCACAATGAGTGTAGCTGCTTTTGGGAAGGTGTGAAAAACAGGGAGATCCAGGGACCCCCGTGCTAGTCCTGGGAGACTTAACCAATGCCCCAAGGCAGCTTTGAAGCATTTGACCTGTCTACTGTCAGATCAAGCTCCAGGGCATAGAGTAGGAATTATGACTTGCACAAGTGCTGACAAAGCTTATGCTGTTGAGTCTTCTGGGCTGCCAGCTTGGGCACCTTCACACTGTGTCCCCTTTTGTAGTGAAGCACACATGCAGAGGCCAAAGAATGAAGATGTCTCATGTTAACTGTAAGATTTCAGGCTGAGCTGAGCTTACCAAGACAGGTGGTGAGTGCAGGCACCCAAGGAATCATACTTGGAAGACAAGATTGAAGGACTCCTGCAGTTCACAAATGCTACTTGGGAACTGGATAGTCAAGTACTGCCAGTTCCTAGGATCAGCTTAAAGTTAATAGAGTGATGGCAGGTGCCCAAACATCTTTGCAATCCTACATTTGCAGAGATGTTTTCATCACAGAGCAGACAAAATAAAATGGTTTTTAAAAACAACACACCCTGAAGGTCTCTGTCCTTGCCACTGAGTATATGAAATTTAAACTAAACTAAAAAAAAAAATTAAAAAAAAATCCTAACAAAAAAGGGGAAAGAATTAATATAAATAACATAACTAGAGAAGCTTGAAAGCGGCAAGAATGTGTGAGACTTAGATGCATTTTTATCCTTTTAAAATAAAACAGATGCTGAGGGGATGTTACAAGAAGGCATCTCAGAAAGGCTGGTGTAAAAACACTGAAAGAGCAGAGAAACTTTTTCCAGGAAGACAAGCAAGGTCCTGCTTCTACAGACCTGGGATACAGAAGTGCATATTGGAATGCATGTATGGAAATGCTATGTTTGGCATGATCTGAAATTGCAGATTTGGGAATTAATTGAGTGCATGGAGTGCTCCATCATATGGAGCATACATCATTATGCTGAATTTGGAAAAACATTTCAGATGACCTCAAAGGCATGATTTTCAAATCTTCAAGCTTACTTGGGAGATTGCCCCCAAGCAAGAGAGCCTTTAAGTGAAAGCATCATTAGTCCGTGGGCCCAATCCACTAGCAAATCTTGCTAGTGTTTGTATCCTTTTGATAAGGTCCTGTTTTCCCCATAGGTCTGTAAGTCCATAGTCAATACATCCTTGATTTCTATAGAAAGCAGTGTTAAAACCCCTACTTTTCCCCCTGCCACCCCTGAGGTGGTGGGTAGCCTCAGTCAAAATCAGTCCCATATTCTTTTCATAAATCTTTGTGCTTATCCAAATGAATACCCATTAATTTAAGATCATAATTATATTAATTAAGAGTATTGTTTCTATAGGTGTGGTTACTACCTAAAGAGCAAGTAGCTGCAGTAGGATTGTACAAAAGTAATCTTTAGCAATTCACAAAAGGCAGCATTTTTTTGAGCTTTAGCAGATTCATTTGAAATGCCCTTATGAGGTTGGTATCATTGTTATTTTTATAATGTGGCATTGGGGACATAAAAGAAACAATGTTTTGTCCACAATCACTCAGCAAGTCACATCCTTTCTCACTTACTGGTGATGCCACATAACTGCACGGCTGATACCCACTAGCAAACTAACTCTCATTTTCACCATTAGTGATAACCAAGAGGATTTCCTCAAGTTAGACTTTAGGCAAAATTCGAAGTAGGCTTTGAGCTGATTCTGCTGTGAGACATAATCCACAGGCAAATGACATGACCAGAATGAGAAGGGGTGTGATCTACCACAGGACTGTAAGGCTAATAGTTCACAATTTGTCTGTTCAAGAATGTTTATCCAATTGCATGTCACTAATAGAGCAAAATGCTGTCCCCTTTTAATAATAAACATTATATTTCACTAATGAAGTAAGATGAAGTGATAACAGAAATTCCTCTGAAAAGAAGCTATTTGTTTCCCAGCAGATGCAAATCCATTCTATCTCTCCCTGTTTCCCCCTTCAAATGCACTTGTGTGGGTCCCACCTATGCACCAGGCAGGGAGATCAAGATCTGGCTCCACTGGGATGCTTTGTCCTGAAAGCCAAACTTAATCCAGGGAGAGGATAAAGCACTCTTGAGTTACTGGCTCCTTCAACTCCACCCTTGTCTTGGACAAACTTCCTCTCATCTCCAAAGAGTTATCTGAGTACAGATCTCAGTATTCTCCTCCCTAGAGTTTATTGTGAATTTATTGAAAAAGAAAAATACAATCCCTTCAGCTATGAAAATTACCCTCATTTATCTATAAATAGGCTTAACCTCTTAAACTGTGTCAGATGCTGCAGATTTACCAATTTGATCTAGATCTTCAGATCTTCTCTGCTCCTACAGCTCCAGGGCAAATGACTCATGCTGTTTGCCAGTGCCATATCCCACTGAGCCTGGCAGTGTCAGTGTGTCTGAAGGTTTCTACTAAAACCTGGGCAGGGATTTTCTCCTGATCAAGCTGAGCTCACCAACATACAGCAGCCACAAATCAGTATGTTGTACTTACATGTAAATCCATGTATTTGCAGTAGTCCAGCCACAAATCAGTAGAGGAAAATATGTTCTAGAGTCAAGCAAATATGATAAAGGCAAAATCTTATTGATCCATGTAATCATTTCCCCAGCTGCAGTTCCCTTCACCGGTGGCAGTCCTAGGAAGATTGGCCTACCTTACCATTGAAATTGCTTTGGAAATATGAAGGGGAAATGTCAGAGTATTTTCAGACAATCTAAATGGCTTTTATAGCATGTTCCTGGAAATCAGAGTTCCCGAGCTGTCTGAATGTTCTGTTCTTACTCTAAAAATCACTTGTTTTTAAAAGCAGAAGGGATCCAATTTCCCAGGTGTGTGCCCATTCCTAGAGTTGTCCCAACCCTTCTGCTACCTATCCCGGGGAAGGGAAAAATCTTGACAGAAAATCAGGGGAAAAAACCTCTTCTCCTAGGTGAAGAGTAATGGTTCTTTTCTGGCTATAAGGCATCTGAGGATAGAAAAGTTGGTGCAGCTGGTTTTGCCCAAGTTTCCAGAAAGTCCTGGGCCTTGGCACTTGTTTGATCATATTTGTATGCTGATCTGTGGACCAGGGAGCCATGGGGAAGAGCTGAATTTTATTTTATTTTATTTTATTTTATTTTATTTTATTTTATTTTATTTTATTTTATTTTATTTTATTTTATTTTATTTTATTTTATTTTCACTTCAGTTATCCAGGTTATGGCATAAGATATTGCTCTTGCTTAATGAATGAGCTGGATGCTTTGAAAGTCCAGCTGATGGTGCTCTAAGGGCCATCTGTGTCCTCAGCTCCCAGTTTCTCGTAAGCTCTTTGGAGTGAGTGTCTGTGTATTTTATGTTGCCATCACAAATAACAGACTCTCAGCTTGATATCCGTGATCGACTGTGCATGTCACATTTCATGCCATAAAAAACATATGCTCAAGGTTGGAAGGGAGAACATGCTTTTGGCTTCCCTGCCATTTATAGTTCAGTTTGCCTGCAACCCTTCTTTCATTGTGTATTGCTACTTTTCTCCTGAAGAAATTTCCAGAGCCCCCTGGAAGAAGAAACAGGCTCTATTTACTGACATTTGTTCCAAGTTATTATGAGCAGACAACTCTTGTAGGCTCTAAACAGGATCTCTCTGCCACAATCCTTCAATCAGAACCTACCAAACCCAAAGACTTCCTTCATTTAAAAAGGTCTGAATTAGCCATTAAATATCACAGCATCTTGAGGAACATCCATAGGACCTTTTTTCTTTCCTCCTTGGTCAAGGTTTGAGCCAGCACTCCGTTAAGTTGCTGGGAGTCTTCTCCACTGGATGCCATGGCTCTATGTGCACATGTGAGTTAGTCCACACCATGAATTAATGGGTAATTCAGCTGCAAGTTCCACTGCAAGGGAGTGCCAAGTCTGAAATCTGGCCTGAAGCACATTGAGGCACTGTTGGCACAGCCTGGGCCATGAGAGCCTTTCCATGTTTCTGCAAAGGATGAACCCAGGGTCAATCTGATGGGGAGGAATCATTCTATGCCATCTGCTTCCTCTCTGGCAAACCTCAGTGCATGGCAGGGGAATGTCCTCCCATGGCTCATCCCTTTGTGTGTCTCCAAGGGATGCAGCCCTGACAGGCGGCTGTGGGCAATAGTCATGTATGCCCTGACGTGCTGGCTTCCTGTTTCACATTTGCTGATGGTCCTCATGCCAGAGGCCAAGTTTACTTCACAGAGGCCATATTCTGCAGTGCTCAGGCTGTCTCTAAGATCCTACCCAGGGAATAGATAAACAGAACAATGTTTGAGCCTCTGGTACATTTTAACGTCATTTTCAGGGAAATATATGTGTCATAACAACACAAAGCAGGCATAATTCCCTTGCTTTTGATCTGCCTGGTGCCAGGGTCCACGTCATTTCAGCATTGAAACAGATCCAGCAAGTTCATGGTAACTTTGCTCTCTGAAGCAGAGCCTCTTTTGCCCCTTGGTCTGTACTTGTCTCTTGTCTTTCAGCAGTGTTCCTTACTCCTGTCAGGGAATGTCACGTACTGTTATGTTAACATCTAATTTTCACTGGAAACCCCAGGGAATTGGACCCTTATCTCCACATACCATGCACATCAAAATAGTTTAATCAAGCCTATTAATTCCAGGGCTTGCTGCTGATCTGGATAAAACACTGCCCTTTCCCAGCACTGAAGTTTTGTAGCCAAGTTTCACATTGCAGCACTCTCCATTAAATTTGTTCTCTGCTCCTTGGGGCTGAACACATTCCTCTACAGTCCCCCAAGTCTTACAGAGAGATGCCAGGGTTCTTCTCTCAGGCTCAGATTGATTTGGGCTGATTTTCTAGGCCAGAAGCATCCCATCAGTTTGAAAATTTGGACTTGAGAGTCCTTGGTATCACTTCCTGGTGACGATATCACATCTGGGCAGTCATTGCCACATCCAAATGTCAGTTCAGGGCAATTGCAGAGCTTAGGAAGGTATCCAAGAGCAGAGAGAAAACTCAGCAATGCGCCAAGACCAGGACAAAACCCAGGGGATGTCATTACAGATGTGGCACTGGGGGATCTGAGGAAGCAGACATGCCTTTGTCCTTGTTCCAGCATGCCTGCCTTGGGCAGGGGTGGTGGGACA
Organism: Hylia prasina; assembly: GCA_013397195.1. NCBI lineage: Eukaryota > Metazoa > Chordata > Aves > Passeriformes > Sylviidae > Hylia > Hylia prasina. The sequence continues at coordinate 561,994 of VYXD01012568.1, read as the reverse complement.
TGGCTTATTCATTAGAAACAAACTTCAGGGAACAGACATGGGAAGATCAGATATAGGAGGATGGTTACAAACATCTTCCCGACGAGATGAAGAAGTGGACCTGATTCTTCCATCTTTTCCCACCTCCATCAGCATTTTACCTCATGGTTCACCCCTGACTCTTATGACAAAATTCTCCAACAGCTGTGGGGATTCCTTGTATTTAAAGCAGCTACGACACATGTGCCTATTGGCCCAGGGCTGCTCGAGATGTGCTGCTGCTTGCTTTTCTGGGAAAGGGTTCTTGCAACATGAAAGAAGTGCAGGCAAACAAAGAGCTCTGCGGAGAGAAGTGACAGGCAGCAGCTGGAGCCAGTGGGTGACTTGCCGAGTGACAGAGCAGTTGGGCTCCTCACTACTCTGCTACTATTTTGGAAACATCAATAAACAGAAGAGGCCACAACACAAACCCTGAGGAGCCCTGTGGACATTGGTGGCACCAGCAGCCTGAGATATCAGTTTGTCCATAAGAACTCTGCTTCATTTGGACTGTGGGAAAACTCATTGGATCTAGCCACTGAAAATGTTATTAGCAGTCCACTAATTCGCAGATCTCCACTCCTTTGCAGGTGCAACCTTGCACCGAGGAATTCATGCTCATTGTGCCATGGAGAATATGACTTCAACTTCTGCGGGGGAGCTTTCAAGCAGCTGGAAAAAAGTATGGATGTTTATATTTTTAAAAAGGGATTGTTTTTGCTGCTGTCAATTATTAATGGCTCTCAGGTCAGGCTAAGGAACAATGCCAGGGATAAATTACCCTGTGTGCTATTCATATATGCTCTACCCAATTGCTTCCTTCTCAGCTAGAGGATTCACCTCACAATGAACTCCTTGGCATTTGGAAAAAGAAGACTGACAAAGCAATGAACTTGGTGTGCCCGTTTATTTATGCATTGACATATTTCCTACTTTGTCAGGTGTGTTTAATCAAAAAGAAGCAGGAAATGCATTATAATTATAAACATATTATTGCAGAAGAAAAAGGCTGCCCTTGGAAAGGACTGCATTGTTTGATAAACAGTTACAGTGAAAAAACACAGGCTTAACCTACGACTCTTTGCTGAGATCAAAGCAAAGTTGCTGCCACAGGCTGCCTGTGCAGCAGGGTTCAGCTCTGGTTTTGCAGCAAGGCAAAGGGAAGAAAGTTGAAAAGAAAATGCAATCTCCTCCTTTACTTTTATTTTTTTGCCTGAAACTTTTCCCCTAGTGTTAAAAAAACCCAACAAAACCCAAAAAACCTTGAACATTAAATATTTGCTGTTAAAATTAATAGAATCAGTGATGAACACAGCTGAGAACACAATAATTAGGGCCATATCCAAAGCTCCTTGTTGAAGCCATGGAGAGACACTGTTTTCAACAGGTTCTGACTTAGGATCCTGATGAGCCAAAGCAAAGATGGAGTTAGGGAATAACCCTGGGAGATTCTGGATGTCCTGCAGTCTTTCCATGTGACCTTGCCCAAACTTGCAAACATTCCTTAACTGTGACAACAGCTGAGCCCCAGTCAGTATTGTGCTGCTGCTGTGAAAAGCAAAATCCTTCCAGGCTCTGAGACCAGGAATGCTGTAGGTAAGATGCAGAAAGGGTTTGTTGCTCTTCTCAGGACTGAAAGACTGAGCCATGGCCCTGCACTTAAATAAATAAAAAAACCATCAGCAGAAAAACTGAAAAATGTCCAGAGGAGAGCAACAGAAGTGGTCAGAGGTCTAGAAAACATGACTTATGAGGAAAGGTTGAAAGGGCTGGGTTTGTTTAGTCTACAGACTTTGAAACGTCCTAATAAACTCTAAAGATGTAAAAAATATATGGCATCTAAAAGCGTAGTCAATTGCCCTTTATCTCTGAGGCAGTAGGCACAGCAAAGAAGATAGTATTAAAAGCTCTGAGGCCAATAACACCTCATGTTACCTGGGGAGGGATCAGAGCATCTCATGGCAGATTTTCAGTGTTTTGTACAAGTACCACGATAGACTGGGTAACTCACTGTCCCATGGAACAGATTGGTTTCAGCCATGTGGTTCTGTGGTTTCCATGATCTAGTGACTGTGTCCAGGCACCTGAGAACAAGGCAATGGAGGTGATGAACTTTTAGATCACTCCCTGATTTGAAAAAATGTGGCACGTGCTCAACCCTTCTAGAAGTTGCAAGAAGAAATCTTTTTAAAAACCCTCCTTTCCATGGCTTCCATGGTTATTAAATGAAGAGCAACAAATTCCCACCTTTCCATGGGGCCATCATTGTATTTGTGAAGAACTTTGCTGCTCTCCCATGGGGGATTCCCATCTAGGTGAGTACTCAAATTCTTGAATATTTAGATCATCAGACCTCTGAAAAAGCATGTAAAAGTGTATCAGGTAGTGACAGCCTTGCAGATCTTGCCCTGAAAAGTCCCCTCCTGACAATGGAGAAAGAGGCACCTTGGCCAACTCTTGCTAGGAGTACTTTTACAACTGTAAAGCAGTGAGGACAGTATTAGGCACTGGTCCAGGTGGGCCAGGTGGTGGTCAGCACCTGATTAGAAAGGCAACATCCCTCTTCCCCATAGTGCCCACCCAGTGCTGAGTATCCCATCCTGCAGCTGCGTGTGCTGCTCCCTATCCATGACTGAGCAACTTCACTATCCCTCGTCTGTCTTGGAAAGGCGCAACACGGTTTTCTGATTTCAACCCCACTTCTTCAAAGGATCCCAAAAGTTTTGTCAGAGTTTGCATCAAAACTCACCACAAGACAAAAGCCTATTAGAAACCAGGTTTTGAATTTAATGTCCAGCAATCCCAAAATCTTTGAATTATGGGCATGAGGTGACAAGTTTGTGAAGGGAAGGAGCACAGAGTTGCAGCCAGAGCAGAGCTGGCCACAGCCCTTGGCATCTCCAAGGACCTGGGGGTGAAGTGAGGGCTCCCCAAGAGATGGGGGAAAGATGCTGTGCTCAATCCTGCTGCAACCCTGCCTCTTTTTTGCACTCCCCTTTTCCTGTCCAGCTGTGCAACATACTGCGTGGTCCCACATGAACCAAGAGAAAATCACTAGTCATATGATACAGGAATTTAAAAAAAATCAGTTTGCTTCTAAGGGTAAACCAATGACTGTGGCAATGGTTTGCATCAGATTATGGCCCCAAGTCAACCTTTTTTTCCCTCAGTTTTGGGTACAGTCACAAGCCTGGCAGGAATCTGTGTCAGTTAAAATGCAAGGCAACAACTGGCGTCTCCTGGAGTTTGAAGCTGAGTGGGGTCACAACAGGATGGAGTTTGGGAAGGAGCACTGCAGGGGCTTAGGAATAAACATCTCCCTGGGGCAGACTTTCCATAATTGGCCATGACAAGGCTTCTTTCTCCAGGGAGCTGGAGCTGGTCTGTAAGGAAGCAAGGATGAATCACCGCTCCAGCTCAATTTGGCAAGTGCCATGATTTAGTTCTGCTTTGCACAGGGAGGAGATGATGATATAGACTGAAAGACAGAAGAGAAATCTAGCCAAAGGCTTCTCAGCTGGGAGAGGAGTTTGAGTTCCCACTCATTTTTTGCAGGTTTACTCAGATCCTTAGAAGGAAACCCTGGCAATACTCACTGGTGCAAAACTGATTCCCTTTATCAACAAAGGGAGGGAACAATGGGGACTCCTGAACACAAAGCTCATGCAAACAATAATAGCCCTTTTATTTTGCATTGTTAAACCAGCAGTTGATACTAAATACTTCCTTCCAGCCCTCTACTTTGTTAACTGTTTCTGTCACTCTTCTGCTCAATTTTTGTGATGCGGTCTTTGTGTCTGGAGCTGGTTTTCTGCAGTGTGGAGGTGACCACATGATTGTGCAGCCTTTTATGAAGAGGAAGGTTAAACATGGTTTCCTCATGCCATCCTGTACCCTTTGAAAAGTTCCACTTTCTCTGAAATATGAAGAAAAAGGGGTGTTGTTTCTGCCATCCTTTCTCTGGATAGTGGTCATCTATAAGGCTCCTTGCTATCTCAGCAATCTTACCAAGCCTGGTGACCTAACAGCAGTTCACAGCCTGTTCCATGTCTGATGATTAATCCCCTCCCTTTAAAAGTATGCACTTAGTGGCAGAACCCCACGAAAATATTGGTGGAGCCAGAGCTGTTTTGCCAAGTGGCAGATTTAGACTTGCTCTTCTTGGAAAGCTGGCTTCCTGTCACTGGCTTTGTCTCATGGGCTTTTTTCCAATGGTTTGGAGAGACGAGAAAGGGAAAAAGAAACTGTTCCTCCCAAATACCTCTTCTCTTTTACATCCTCTTTCCTCCATGTGTCCTCTCTGCTATTCTACATTTCAGGAACTCCATCAGCCAAAGTCATCCTAACTGACTCCGCTGTTATTCCTCATGCAAAAGGAGAAGGAAGATCCCTGCAAAATAAGATCCCTTGAAAAGGAAGATGCAGACAATCTTAATTTCCATCCTGTCTTCTCCTGATCCTTCAGTGCGCAGGCAGATGGAACAAAAATCTTTCCTGCACTGTAGAAGAGTGTAAGCTTAGAAAAGTCAAATCTGCTTCTTGTTGCAATATGAGAGTTCAGATCAAAGCATCAGTCTTTTGCCAATTTCTAATTAGCTGTTAGGAACATTAAAATTTTATTTCTTATGAGCTGAGTACCACAGTGAACTCAGGCAGCTGCTCCTGGGCTGGCTACAAGACTGGAGCTTGGGGCTTCCTATTCTAAACTCTCCCACCACTGGAAATGGAAAGCTCAGTCAGCAATGAGCAGCACAGGCTGCAGCAGGCAGCTGAGTTTTCATGACAGCTAAGTTTTCATGACCTGTGATATCAGCAGGTATTTCCCTGGAGATACCAGCATCCCTCTTGACTTTTGAAGTCTGTACAAGGACAAATCCCACACTGGGTTCTTACCCAGTATCTTTTTCCCGTTTCCTCTTGAGATGCTGGGTAAGGCCTCCAGACTGGACTCAGCAGCACCACATGCAATATCAGCCAGGTGAATACAGTGTGAGCACAAAGCTCACGACCTTTCTGGCACAGGGTGTGGGAAGGACTAATGCTGTTGGTGCCTTCAAGGTCAGGACTTTGCATGATCCCATGAAGATTCCCCATGTGCTCTCTGCAGAGTGAGGTGGGTCCTTTCTGGGAAGAAAAGCACAAAATATCAAGGAAGTACTAAAAGTCATTTAGAGAAGGTTAGAACAGGGGACACACTGGAGTGTAAGGCACCCGTGGTCAAAGAGTTTGTGCGGCAGTTTTCCCTTTGGTGTCCATGTGTCAGTCTCCGGATCATAGCAGTCCAAGGAATCCAGGTCCTTGATGACATTGTCTGAGGTGAGACATCGTCCTCCTGTCACATACAGCTTGTTCTTGATGACAGTGGCCCCATGATGCATTCGTCTGTCCTTCATGTCTGCACATTTAACAAACTTGTTGCCTTTTGTATCATAAGAAATTATTCTCCGGGTGTACCCTGAATGCAAAGCCAGAGGTGGAAGAGACAAATGGGAATAGGAATTAAGTGCTTATGGCCAGCAGAAGGAATAACAGTAATATATTTCATACCGGTCTTCAAAAAAACTTATTAGGTAGTATATAATTTGGCAGGATTAAGATATCAAAACTAAGAAGTGATGATGTGTCACAGGAATGCCTGTCTGTCTGTCTTCCTCTCCTGTCTGTCCTCATCCTATCTTGTAGCACCTTGGCAGCCAAGGCTTGATGAGCACCGTATAAAGCCCATCAGATTGGGCAACCAATCTGTCAAACACAATTGGAGCTTGCAGTTACATTCATGGGCCTTCAAACATCTGAAAATATTTCTTCTTACCAAACAGACTCCTAGAGCTTCACTTGGAAATACAGAAACTAGTGGCATATGTGATGGGCCTTGTTGGGTTGGAGTTGTAGCTGTCTGCTGACTAGAGCTGTGTATGCAACAGCATGCTGCCACCAGTGCTCACTTCACTCCCAGCCCTCAGCACCACATCTGTGCCGGCCACCATGCTAGTGACCCAGTGGTCAACTCTTCCTCTGAGGGGTGATATAACCTCACATCAGCTGAGAGGTAAGGGCTGGTAAGAGGGCCATTGCTCTGGAGCAGTGGAGGTGTGGAAGTTTGGTAAACCAGCAGTGCCTTGCCCATGGAAAAACATGAGTGTGCTCTGAGGTGAGGGCAATCTGTCACATAGGAGCCTGATAGTCTTGAACCTTTGGACTCCCCTCTTCTCACTGCAAAGGATAGCAGCAGTGGCCTCTCCCTGAGGGGTGACACCACCTTGAAGTCCTGTGCAGTTTGGGTACAATCCTCTGCTTTGCTAAAGATACTAGGTGTCTCATTTTTCCTTAAATAATTCAATACACGCTTTCTCCTGCTGTCTGTGGTCAGGGAAGAGGCATTAAGGACTGTAGAGGGCCAAATTATTAAGTACATAATACACCCAACTGCCATGGGCACAGGCTGGTCCTCAGGTTGAAAAAGACACTGAGAAGTTTCCTGTTTCCAAGTGTTTCATACTTCCTCTGGGATAATTCACAATTGCGCCCAGGAGGCAGCCAAAAGACCAACCAAGACCTCATAGATCTATAGCCCACCCATCCTGACATCCATGGCCTTGTGGCAACTGTGCTTTCCATTCTTGCAAGTGGAGCAGACAGGGAGGCCCAGGCTGCGAGTCAGCAGGAGAGGTTCAGGCCCTCCCTGCTCCTGGCTTCCTCCCAAGAGCACTAACTTGCATTGGCTTTTCCTCAGTTTCCTCCACCCAAGTACTGCTGCTTGGGGTAAGAAAGTACCTCATGGAGAACTTATCTCCACTTCAATCGCCATGAGACTCCATAAGAGAAGTGCGTGCAGGGTGGGCACACTCCTCCTTTCCTTCCCAAGATCTGGGTGCTTTTTGAGGGAGCACCCCAAACAGGAAGGCTGTGAAAACCCACAAGATCTAGGCAGGGGGAGGGAGAGGGAAGGTGAAACACAGCCCTTACCACCTACGATGATAATCTGGTCTCCAATCACGACAGCTGGTGCACAGACATTCTTCACTACTCTGGTCTCCATACGAAACCACGTATTCCTGGAGACATGGTAAACCTGACAAAAAAAAAAATAAAGATATTCACACAGCTGTTTATGTTCCATTTTAATTGGCATCTGTAATTACAGAGGAACTTCTGGGTTTTATTTTGCCCTAATAAATACAATCCTCTGGCTAAAACTGCTGGAAATATGAGAATGTACCCACTTTTTTTTTTTTAATACATCCGCTTGGAAAGCATTCTGAATCCCCAAGATTGTCTGCTCAGTATATGCTAGCACAAGCACTAAAGCAGTGTATCTGCCATATGAAGGCTTCTTGCATGGCCATTAAATCACTGTAACTAGTTCTCCCAAAGGGCAAGCTGATTCATTTCATTTTCCAGTTATTCTGTGTATTCCTTATTAGCTTTAGCAATTTCCTGGGCAAACAAACCTCAGCTTTACCTAGCTCTGCTGGCAGCCACTATGTTTGCCTAGCTGCTATATTTATGCTGGTGACTGGTATGCACTCAGACTGGCAAAAGGACTTAGAGTGGTATCTAAGTCATCGATTTATGTGAGAAATAGAGCTGTTGCCAGATGACGATTATTCAATCATCTGCATCTGGGTGACACAAACTTTTATGTTATGTTATCTGCTTCTTAATATAGCAAACATATTAGGCAGGTTATCTCCCCACTAACTGATAAATACATTTCCCTCCCCGTGATAACGAAGCACCATTATAAAGCATTGCTCATGTCCTGGTTGCCATCTTAGCTTAACGATCCATCTTAGTTAAAGAAGGTGAACAGTGAAAAACACTTGTGGGAAAAGAAACATTACGATGTTACTAAAGCATCAAATCAGATAAGAAAAAAATTAATGTATTTTTTCCTCCTAATAGAGTGTAACAGCTGAAAGCAGGCAGAGAGCCAGCAACATGTGGCAGAAGCCACATTTTTAACACAACTGTTTATCCAAAATGACTGTCAGTTTAAGTTCTGGCCCTTTGATGAGTGCATATGTAATTGCTGTAATGATGGCGAGTGTTTGCTGCGAGCGAGCAGGTGCGCAGCTGAGACCCAGCTCAGTGCCACGTGGAAAACACTGATTTTGGTGAGATGGCTACAGGCATGAAGCCAGGCAGGGGGAGCTGCTGCTGCCTGCCATGGCATCACCTGCGGCAGCACTGGCCGTAGTGCCCGCCAGTGGCACGGCTGACTGACACCCAAAGCAGTGCCTGCCTCAGGGCTGCTGCCTGAAAAACATTCAGAAGGGGAAATGGGAGAGCTGCAATGCTCCTTGAGGCCACAGATCAACTCATCCTGCCTCTTGCTGCAACACATAATGAAGTCTTTGAGTGGTTTGGTTTCTCATGAAGGTGATGGACTGCTGAATACCTTAGAAGAAATTGCCTACGACAAGCAGGACTGACCATTACCTGGATAAGTCGAACAGGGTTTTGCATTATATCTTCTCCCCCAAAGAGGTAAACCCTCTGATCTTTGGCAGCAACAGCAGGGTGAAGGACGGCAACAGGCATGTTTGCCATGCTCTCACAGGTGTTGTAGACACTATCGTATCTTTCCACAGAATTCAGGATTTCCTGGTTTTCACCAATTCCACCGAATGATAAAATATAATTTTTATATGCCAGGCTTCTGTGGGAGTAACGTGGAACTAGCATGTGCTCAACCAACCTCCATTGATTGAGTTTGAGGGAGTAAATGTAAATATTACCATTGACCAGACTTTTCTTATTGCTAACAGGCATCCCTCCGAGCACAAAAATATTGCTGTGTAAACTCACTGCAGAGGCCTTGTACAGGCGCATGGGAAGTTTGGCCAGGCTCAGCCATTGGCTCGTCTTGTCATCATACAGCAGGACATCCCTCGTTGTCTGCTGGCTGTCCTTCCTGCCACCAATGATGATGAGGAACTCTTGGTTGGAGTACCTGCGAGGAACATGCATCATGGGTTTGATGTCAGGCGTGTTGGTGCTGTACAAGGAAAACATGTGTCTCCGGGCTGACTCCAGGATGCTCCTGCAAGTGGCTGAGGACTGAACGAGCGAGTCATTAGCAATGAAATGGAAGAGGAAAGTTGGATGGACGTACTGAAGTCGGACCTTCTTGAACAACTCTTGGATGTAGCCTTGTCGTGCCTGGAGGTCATGTCGGATCCAGACCATTAGTGCCTCAAAGACCTGCTCCTCCTCCCCACAAAGTTCATCATCCCCAAGGTAATCGATGAGCTCCGTGGGACTGAGGTCCTTCAGGTCCTCAGAAGAGGCCACCACAGGAAAACATTTCAAAGCCATAGCCTTGGCTTTCTTGTTCAGGCTTTGGCAGTTCAAGACTTTTGCCAGTCTGATCATGCTCAGACAGTTGTCAGGAGCCAGCTTGTCTTGGAGGTAGGTAGAGCAGGCCTCAAAGAGCTTAGTGTACTGCAGCATGGATGCAGTCTCCAAGAGGCACAAGACATTCTCAGTGGATATTAGAATCTCCCCAGTGTAAACATAAAGGATAATCTGATCCAAAATATCAGCGTTGATGCCCTTCAGAATGACTTTAGGCTGGTGACTCTCCCTGAAGTTGTTACAGAACATTGCCTTGAAGTATGGGCTGCTGGAAGCCAGCACATTTCGGTGGCAGGGGATTTCAAAGCCCCCGGAGCAGAGGGTAACATCAGTCAGCATCCTGCTCTGCCGGAGAGCATTCAGCTGCCTCAGCAGTTCAGAGGAGAAGTCCTGGTCTTTGAAGAGAAACTCTTCAGTGGATTCCTCTTCCATAGCAAAATACAAGAGAGATGAATTCGGGACTTGGCAGAAAAAACACCCCAAATTCTTAGCAGCTTTTATTGAAATATCCGGCTCCAAGGGAACAAATCAGGACTTTGATGTTGCTGTAAATATCCGTTCACTATTACACATAAAAATGGAACATGGTTTAAGCACAGTGGGAAAATAATAAAGCAACTAAAAGGTCGCTAAGACCCTTTAAAACTTTCATGAAGTTATCAGATAGGTTGCAGCTCTGAGGTCAGCACTGCCTGTGTCGTTGGCAAGAAGCAAAAGCACTGAAGTGATCTCACTGATTTTGGATTAAAGCTGGAGGGCTGAAGCAATTGGTTTGTCCATTTTCATCATGTTGAATAAATGCACTTAGACATTTATTCACTATTTTAAAGTATTAGGAGTTTAGTAGCTTGTGCCTCTTTCCTCCAGAGTTAGTCACTCCCAAAGAATGCAAATCTGGCAGAGCTGAACTCTGCAGCAGGGCAAACGGAACCCTAGAGACTGGGAATCTGCATTAAAAGTTATTTATTAACTCTGCTTAGCTGTGGTTTTTTTATGTTAATCAGACACACAATGACTAAATTAAGTGCCAGGCAGAACAATATGATGAGTATTCACGGTCATGGCTTAACTGCTCAATCTGCAGTGGAACCGAAGGGTAGAAACGTTTACCTTCTGTTGTCCTTCACTGCATGCACTTACTCTCTGTCGTTTATTCTCTGCTGAGTTTTTCCATAGCTAGAGCCTGGACAAAACCCTATGAACCCACGGGAGGTTTCTTTCAGTAGGTAGGTGATTCATAGAGGGTGATTTCTGGCCGTGTTTGTGCCGCAGTCAGTTTTGCCGCTGCCGGGCGCTGCGCGCAGGAGCGGCGGGCGCGGGGCATTGTGTACATTCCAGCGCTAAGAATAGGCACACACGGGCTCCGCGCTCTTATCACATGTGACGCCGCCGCTGCCTTTTGCAATGACCTGGCTGGTTCTGAGCATGCCCGAGTGGTGTTTTTCTGGCAAATGTTTACGTATAATAAATAGACACGGAAAGTTCACTTATAAAAGTCCTGGCTGTCCATTTGGAAACAGTGGCAGGACGCTGTCCTAAAGTGCCTGGGAACTCTAGAAGCCTGTAAACAGTCTGCAGTGCCTCGCACTATGCTGTCACCGCCGTTTCATGGGGAAAGGCGGAGAGAGAAGGGCTTCGAGGGACTCCGGTGGGATGGACCGTGTCTCCACCTTATGGAGAGATCTGGGGAGCATCAGCCTGTTGCAGTGTGGTGGGAGATGCTGATGCACTGGGACCCCTGCATCCAGCACTGCTCCAAGGTGGGCAGGGAAAGCCCAGCTACCTTCACCAAGCAGAAAGTGAAGCTCACTCTTGGAGCAGTTTATCTTTATGATGCTGCTCGATATTTCATATAGAAAACACCAGGTTGTGGCCTTTTGTCTAAGGACCTCAGCTCTCTGTAACCCTCAGCAAAGAACTTCTCAATCAGATGGCTTGAGGAAGCTCAGCATTACCAGTGGGAGGACTGTAGCAGGTTGCTGCAGTGAGTAGCAAGATGGAAACCAAGAATCCAGAGTGTCAGTTCCCAGGGTGGCACAGAGCTTCCCAGGGCACACACTTTGATAGGGTCCCTGACTGCAGATGGCTGTCCATGAACAAGATGTTTAAGCTCCTTTTGCAGGCAGTGAGATCTAGTCAACACAACTGAGTCTGCCAAGTAATTCAGGTCAAGTATGTGCAACGTGTATTTGGGCAGGTGAACAGTCCTCCAGACACTGCTGGGTGTCCACAGGTGCTCAGCTGCCTCAATCACATGTAGGTGCCCATATTTAACACTCCCATGGTAGGCATCTGTGAAGATGAGCCTAAATCTATCCTCAGGGCTGGGATCATTCAAATGCCTTGTGCCAGGTGAGTATCCTCCAGAACCCCAGCTGGTGCCCTGTCAGGGTCTTCAGCAGGTCAAGTGTGATGTGTCCCAGCTCTACACCAAGCTCCTGGGGTGTTTCAAGAGAAATACAATTGGCTGCCCTTGCCTGGGTGACTGGACTGGGCTCCTCACCTCTGCTGAGATTTCTCTCTTTGTTCTAAGGTGGCGTTGAATCCAAAATGTAGTTTCTAAGCATCACTATGTCAGGGAAACACAAGGTTAAAGCAAAAGTCCTTCTCATATTTTCAAAGCCAAAGCTCACGGGTGAGTCATGTCTTCATTTAGTCACAGCGAGGCAGACAAGCAAAAATCGTTGGGAGCCACAGTGCCCTCATGTCAACTCCCATGCCATGCTGGTGTTTGCAGTCCTCCATACATTCCTGCCCATGCCCATGGTTCAGCAGATGACAGGGATGTGGGCAGCCTGTTCCTCTAAAAATGTCAGCTTTGCATCATGGGCATGCTGTACATGGCCTTTCTGAGAGGCTTTTCAGTGCAGCCTGAGGACATGGTGAAATTCCTGAAGGCCAATCAAAATCCTGAAGGCCCAGACCCATGTTGAAGACAGGGTGGAGTTAGGCTGGCATTGTTTTTTGGAGGCTGCCCACACGATCTGCGTGTGTGTGCGCACATGCATGTGTGTATGAGGCGAGGTGAGGGAGGGGAAGAGCAGGAGCCACTGGACTTGACTCTAGCAGATGAGTCACTCTGAAGGTAAACATGGCAATCTACAGCCTTTTCCCTCTTCTCAAGCAAAGAAATCACCCAAGAATGATGTTGGGGTGCTGGAGAAAATGAACCCTCCCTCCCTACTCCCTGCCGCCGCTGCCTCACCAGCTGGACATGATCTTGCTATAAATATTTAGAGTGGCATTAAAAACCCAAAGGAGAAATTTTCTCTCTCCTTGTCCAGGGCACATTAGCTACCCAAACAAAACACCCTCTTGCTTTCTTTCCTGCTCTGTATGTATATGCTCTTGCTGCAGTCCATTCTGATGATTGATTTAGTTTTATATCTCTCTTCTGGCTCTAACTCCTTGTTGCCTGTTTAGTTCTGCCTCTTCCTGGCAGTGGCTGTGGATTATTCTTTTAACTCTTAAAGAAAAAAACCCTGCTGTCTGACTTCATTAATGACACTGGTTTATGGGGTTGGGGAAAGCTAGGTGGGATGTTCTTGTGCTTCAGATACTGATAAATGTGGCATTTATTTAGAAGATCCCAGGCTCAGTGGCTTTGCACAATTATGCAAATTCCTGCTAGCCCAGAGTACAGAGTGTGCTGTTTAAATAGCTTACTGCTTTGGGGAGGGTGAGGTTGCTCCTTGCTGAATCCCCACACAGGCTCCTGCCAGTTTAGTACCCAGGCTTCTGAGCCATGCTTCCTGCCTTACAACTCTCTTCAAATCTTTCCCAGAGATTATGGCTTCAGACACATCTACAACCAAGTGGGCATATCAGCGCTGCTTAGTGAGGATTTTCTTTATAAATAGACTAAAAATCATGTTTCATGCCAAAGACAATATGTGCTGTATGGCTCCCACTCTAGGGGTGAGGTGGGAGGGGAGGCATGAGCCCTGCTGAGAAGGTAGAGCTGTTTCTGCTGTGGGACAGTCTAAATTGTCAGATAAAATCAATTTCTAAATGCGTTCTTGAGGCAAGTTTTCTAGGGAGGTATGCTATTGACTGAACCAGACCTGAGTGTTCTTTCTTTTGGGAAGACAAAATTAGTGCATTACCATGGGAGTGAGATCTTGCACAGATAATGGTCTTGTCTGAACACAAATGGGAAAGTGGGCTCATTCACAGGGTATGTGACCCAGCACCACCATGAGACGTGATGCTGCAGGTGCTTCATAGCCCTTGATGGGCTGGAGCCATTAGGGGCTATTAAAAACTGTGACCCTCTCTAATTGCTGCTGTACAAACTCCATCCATGGCCAATTTCTAGAAAATGGAAGTATCTACCAAAGAATGAACATGTTGTAATGCTTATATACTCACCCTGCTCCTTCTGCTCTTTCTCCTCAAGTGTTTGGCATCGTTCAGTTTGGGAATTAAGGTGATTGAAACTTTGATCTGACCCAGAGCAGCTCTTCTTATGTTTTAATGCAATGGGATGATGAAATGTCATGCACTAAGCAACAGAGCGGAAAAAAAGCTGTAATCTGACCAGCCAGCAGACAGGTGCACAGAGACTGGTGATGTCAGACAACTCCTAAAACTCATGTACTGATCCTATTACAATTCAGGTGAAAATGAACAAATATGGAAAAAGAAAAAGGACTGCTCAAGACAGAGACTTCACTGAGCTTATTCAGTGTTATGCGCACTGTCTCAATGACCACCAGCCCCCACAGTAATCAAGAGACAGATCCTTTACCCAAATGTTCAGTCTAAATTGACAGGGGACAAGAAAAAAAACCACCTCCTTATTATGGTCTTAATAAAACTAGGGGAGGAAACAAAACCCAGGGTTATCATTCCTCATAGTATAAAGAGACAGTTACAGGGATCATAATTAATCAGATGTCATGGAGAGGACAGGAAGATGCTCCAGGCAGCCATGGTAGCTGGTTGGGCTGACAGCCCAGCCTAGGCTGGGAGAACATTAGTTTGCTCAGGGAATTGTACAGATGAACTTTTGAAGTCTTGAAGGATGCAGATTTCCCAACCTCTCTGGACAATCTACTTCTGTATGTCAAATAGGATTTTCTTTTGCTGCAATTTGTGAATGCTGTCTCTTGCCCACAGAAAAATCTGCTAACATTCTTCTGTTGCTGCTACTTGCCAGCCATCTGATCTTCCTATTCTTTTAAGTGCATATATCCTTATGGTCCTTCTCTCTCATTCCTCTGTAACTACTATGTTATTACTTTTCTATTTAGCTGCTCAGCAAACATGACTTCCCTGAGTGCTGTTGTCACAGCTGCCATTCACACTGGTATGACACTTAATGCTGAACTAAGGCTTATTAAGAATCTGGGCTATGTTCTGATTTTGTAGGCCAGGGCAACAGGCTACATCTGTAGATACTGGTCTTTAACCCCTGACCTAAACTCATAGAGGCATGGGGACAAGTTTTACAGCATTGGAGTCACAGAGCAACTTCCCAAGAGTCACTGCATTGTGTACAGATAGAGAGATACAGCCTGTAATTCAATAGTGACTTTGGCCCAGTATACGTGGGTGTGAAGATGTGTGGGCTCCTGGCTTGGTTTCAGGCCAATCTCTAATTAAAGAGTGAAAGATTAAGACGAAAGAAATTGCACTCTTCTTTAGTCAGAATGACCTACTAGTATTAATTAAAACAGTCTTCAGGCAAAAATAAATTTGGCTGCCAAAGTTATGTGCTTCACATTAAATAAGGATGTAGCTGGTTTAAAGAGTGCTGAGCTTCGAGAGGTTTCACACAAACCACTCATACAGCTTTGAGCACTTTTGTTGGAATATTTTAAAACAAATCCTTTGCCTAAACCAGCTACTTCACGTGTATTTCAGACACCTGCTGGGTTTTTCTTCAAACTACATCATTTGAGAATGGGTACCTGCCAGCTTATCTTGGTCTGAGCAGTGTGCTGGAGGATAAAATATCACCCTATAACTGGACACCAAAGTAGATTCTTCATCTATCCTTTCTACAGTCTCTGGTTACAACAGACCCATGGCAACTGCAACAAGATGATACTTAGATCCTACATTGCTCTGTTCCTGTTGGGTTTGAACATTAAAATGCCTGTGATAAAGGCATTCAGATATTCAGGATCTGCCCCTGATATTTTTAGGTAGTTAGAAATGTTCCCAAAGAAGGATCAGACCTTTAAAATGCCATAACATCCTATTACACCTGTGTGAGACATCAGTCCTTGTTCTTAAAAGACACACATCTTTCCCATCTCTCATTTATACTGCCCCGTCTTATAACTAGATGGCCAGATGCTACTGCTGTGGCATTGATCCAAGAGGGGAGAAACAGATCCAGTGCTTCAGAAATACTGTTTTCAGTGGGAATAGAATGCTATCAGTCAACATACCTCAGAGGGCCTGAAAGACCCTTCATCATACAGAGTTGTGGTGCACTTAAGATGTAGAAGGAGCCAGACAAAGAAAAACACTCATGAACCCATTGTCAGGTTCTGTTATATTACTTTATAATCTACATCTTCTCTCATAATTATGAGATCTTAGCGTAATTCAGGGAGGAAAGGACCTCCAGTGGTCTCTAATTCAAGCTCCTGCTCAAAGCAGGATGAACCATGAGATCAGACCAGGTTGCTCAGAGTTTTATTGAGTCAGAAATATCCCAGGATGAGGACCATGCAGCTGTCCTGAGGCCCATGTCTTCCTCTTTGGGAGCAACACTTCTTGACATCTACCTCACAAAAGACCCACAAAAGACCCTCCCCTTCCCCTGTGATGCTCCTGCACCATATCCCAGGAGGTGGTGCTGGTTTGGACTGCAAGTCCTTATCTCCTTCATGGGATAATGTAGGAGGTGACTGCTAACAGGCAACTCACAAATAGGGAAATCACTCTGGCTTTCCCTGTTGACAGCAGGATTTTAATCAGGGCCTGACTTAAATCATTAATTCACAGCCCTCAGGTTGTTTAAAGAGCTGTGATAATGAGCTGAGAAGAAATTACTATCCATTTTCTCTTGGCAGGACTGTAACAGCATGACATGACATTCATTGAATTTAGGAAAGAGCAGGGATAATCTTCAGAATGAGAGAAAGACAGAAAATCTACCCAGAAGAAACAATGACAGAAGATTCCTCCACATATGCAAACACAAAGATGTCAATTTATATCTAGTTTTTTCAACATGCCTTTATTGCTTAAGGGCATTTGGCAAGATAGCCATAACATAAACCTCACATCCAACATTACTTGGCAACATATTTCCCAGCTGGAAAGAAAATAAATTGGATTTTTTTCTTTGTGCTAGTGCCACATTTTTTGGACTCTTTTTTGGAAACTAATCAAGAGATAGCTGCTCAGCATGCCTCTTCATTCTTGATGGGCTTTTAGTGCAAAATTGCCAGCAGCAACTTTCTGAAGTCTCCAGAGGTGTCAGATCGGACAGCTTCAGCTAACGGCTTCTTGTACATTTGCTGGAATTTCTCCTTTATTGCTGGCAGGTCGCTCTGAGGAGACATCAAGAGCCTTTTTAGAAGAGTGGTGACTGCTTTGGGTAACATGCCCTGCTCCTGCCAGCACCCCTGGGGTCTGATTCAAGGCCCACCATACCCAGTGGAGTAGGAGAGGAGAACACAGGAGGTCTAAAAATCTTGGAGGACTTTCAGCTTAACATTTGAGGTAAGCCTGTGTCAGATGGTGGTGAGGGGATGCTAACAGTGAAGAGGGCCTGCATGGAAAGCTGTGCCAGGTGGCTGGGAGAATCTCTGCCCAGTGGTGCTGTGCCAGCACAGCCTTGGTACTGGAAAAACTTGCACAGGATACTGTGAACTCCTGAGGTCATCCCTTGGTGGCAAACAGGGAAAGAGACACATCCCAGGAGTATGGCTAAAAGAGTTTTGTTCCACCCATATAAGTAATTTTCTGGTTACTGGGGGAGAGAAACAAACTCCTTGTCTTGAGCCTTCCTGTAAAAAGGCACCTACAGCACAGGTCTGATCTTTATCACTGGGGTTTTAAATCTCATAATGACTGTGTCTTAAGAGAGACAATACCCTGGAGCCTAATTTTTCTCACTGAGAAATATGCTTTCCTCATGCCTGTGAAAGGCTCCTCCTCTGTGTCAATTGAAAGAGCCCTGGGGTTACAACCTACAGCTTAGAAGGCATACGTAAAGATTCTGCTTAAATATCTCAAATGTCTTGTGAAGTTTTGTGCTTCTTAAAATGACAGTTTTAAAGTCCTTTAGCTTTTTATTTTTCTTTCCTCCTCCCCATCTGTTTTTCCCAGCTGGAATCAGAGAAAATTGGCAACATATGTTTATAGGCAATTCTCAAACTGGAAACTGCTGCTTTATCATTAATTAACTAGGAATTACTTTTACACATCCTACTGGGGCCAGACCTCCCCATGGGTTGGTTTTTACCAGGTACAGTTGACTCCACTTGAAATAGCCTACATGCTTCCTGGTTTAGTTCCTTTGAAAACAGAAATAGATGCAATATCAAAGTTAGAGCTGCCTGGGTACAGAAGCAGAGTGTGACCATTGGTGTCACGGGGCTGAAAAGGGTTTGCTGAGCACATGATCTCTCAGGACTCACTCCATACCCTCTACATTTGTATTTCTTCCAGAGCTGATGTGAGCATTAGAGGACACAGGGTACCCTACCTCAGCCCTGGTCACAAGGATGCGAATCAAGGTCTCTTCATCAGTCCCAGCTCCTTTCATCGACTTGTGCAAAAGTGTGGCAAAGTAACCTGGGCAGTCTTTGGCACAGCTGACTAAAGAAAACAGTAAGAGGCCTCATTATACTTGTACATTTGCAGTTTGTGACACAACTTCGAGCAGAATTAAATAAATAAGAAAGAAAAGGAAACTCTAGTGTTTATGCTTAGACATATGAGCTGGCAGGGCTTTTATTCTGAGACTGATCCCCTATCAGTATGCAAGGAGAAATCTTGGAGTCTGAATGGAGATGTCAATTTTTCCACAAGAGATTACCAGCATTGACTACTCTGCCATTCCACAGTGAAAATGACATAAATGAGAATGAGCATTTGCCCCTATAGGGTTCCTCTTGCTCATCTGTTGTTGGGGTAGCTGCTCACTCTGCAGACCACAAGAGAAAGATCCAGGAGAGCCTAAATCCAGTTGGGTAACAACAATACCAGTGAGCAACTGGAGACAGGGCACAGGTTTAAATACTGGTCAAAGCCAACCCTAGTGCTAAATTGCTGTTAAGGACCCTGTACATTTTTCTGGTGGCTGGCTAGCACACTTCTCATGGTGCCCAAGCATCTGCTGGAAGTTATCACCAGCCATGGTCCCAGGGGCAGCTTGGAGGTGGCTACGCTGTGTTAGACGGCAAATAATTCAACTGTGTGGAAAGGAGCTGTGTCTGGCAAGTTCCATTTTTAAAACCAAGAAGTCCTAATCACTACTGAAAACTGTCTCTTTTTCCCCCAGCAGATATGTTAGTTCAGTTTCAGGGTAACTCAATGGCTGTACACAGACCCCCAACAACCAATGGCAGGTGATGGCAAGAACTAGAGAAGAAAGGTCTTGAAACTATTGCTTTACCTAGAGTCAGATAAGCCTTCTCCAAATCTCCAGATGTTTCACTTTTAATGGATTCTTCTATGTCCTTCCCACACACCTATGAGAACAAAAAAGAGCCATAAAAGCTTCTCTCTGTACATGTCTTCCCACTGTCCAAACCAGCATCAGATCCGGGATCCAATGGCAAAAGGTCAATCCACATCCTTTAGAGCCTTTCCAAAGGAGTAATTGGAGGGCAAATGAGGTTCTCTGGTGTAAGTGCTCACAGATCCACTGGCACCAAGAGAAGGTCTATGCAGCCAGGTAGGACACAATGGTTAAGTGAGGATAATCTACATCATCTGCTCCCAGGTATCTGACAGCTTCCAGGACAAAGAAGCTGCAGCTTCTTCTTGAGCGACCCCTGGTCAGCAGAAACTGTTCCAGCTTTCTCTAGCCCCTCTATCAAAGGCTCTGGATGGCTCCCACATAAATCAGATAATTTTTGGAGCTTTACCAACACTGTGAAGTTCTGTTACTTATTGTCTTTGGCTTCCCAGGCAAAGTTTACAAGCACCGCAGTTGTCCCAAAGTTTTTGTATTATTCTGTAGGGGATTAGAGAAGCAGACTGTCTCTTCAAAACAGAGTTTATCCTGACTTTTGTGAACTTCAGAAACCTCAAAGACTTTTACTTTGTTCTGCTTTGCGTATTAGGATGTCCCTGCATGATTCAAGACTGACTTTTAGGTCAGAGCTGGGAGACTGTGAGTACAAGGCAGCAAGAGCACCATGTGAAGCTTTAGGACTTAAGTTCTGCAAACCACCAACCTGGTTTAGATCTACGTATCTCTCCAGCTGAAAGGAAGGGCATGTTTGCAAGATTTAGGCTCTAATCTTGGCCTACTTCTACTTTGAGTGCAGCCAGGCAGGATGTGGTGGGTTGATTTGGGCAACCCGATCTGCTTGGCTTTAGGAATCAAAAAGCCAAGGTAGCTTGGCTATTGGAGCATTTAACTGAACCCCCAAGGTCTGGGCCACTCCAAGGGAGAAAGTATCAGTTTGTGACTGGGTTTGTTCTCCTGCCAGCAATAACCCAAAACCTGGATTAAGGCGCAAATGTTTTGGAAGCTACTGGTTCCTTATTATGCTGACACTGAAATATGGCTTTGACTTTAGCTCTTTTCATCTTCAGTGCCTAAGGCTGCAGTTTTCTGATGAACTCAGTCTTCCCAGGGAAGTTCAGGACTGTGAGCCAGAGGCTGGAGGGAGACTCTTCCCTGAGAATGTCACTCCCACCTTGCTGCTGGGAGAAAGACCTTGGATCTCCCATTGCTTTGACTTTCAGAGGTAATTTCCAAGCAAGGTTATCTCCATATCAGGTCAGGTTCAGGCCCAGACATGAGTAAAATGTCCCTGCTGGGTGACACAAGGAGAAGTACTAAAAACCCAGGATCCTGCTGCCTACTTGGCCTTACATTTGGAGAAAGGGGAATGCACAGCAAAGCACCTGCACAGGCCATCAGCCCAGTGTGAGCAGAGAAGAAAAGTCTGGAGATAAACTTCTCCTCAGCCAATATGAGTGTGTGAAGTGTGGGGAACAGGAGACATCTTGCCAGGCTCTGTTTAGGAGAAGGAGAAGAAAAGACCAGAAAAGCAAATCTTTCCCTCAGGGCAGGAGTTTGTGAACCTATCCCTTTGCTGCAGGAGCAGGGGTACACTGCCTTGCAGCTGTGGGAAGGAACTGACATTGTGACATTTATTTGGCTGAATATTGTGTAGGTTATGAAGGGGAATTGGTTCTTCACTGGCAGAAGATAGAGCTTCTCCTGTAAATCACCTATTTCTGTATGCTCAGGATGCAGTTGTATAAATATGTTTTCCAAGATTCTTAAAGCATTCAAGAAGTTACAAAATGCCAGATAAAGGATTGTCTACTTTACATAGAATCATTTAGGTTGGAAAAGGCTCTTTAGATCATTACATGTCATTGTGGGGTCTGCACCTGTATGTCAGGGCCTATGCAACCCACATTGCAGAAGATAAACTCACCTTTTCATAGGCTTCAAAAGTAGCTCTCAGCTGGCTATAGCTTCTCTTTGCTAGGACCACGTTGAAAGCCAGCTCCTCTGTTCCCCAGCGGCCTTCTCCTGCCTTCAAAATCACACGTTATTTTTTGGAAGCACTTGTTTATACACAGCAGAGACGTGGGCTCAGCCAGAGCCCTTGATCCACCAAGCTCCAGCCCGTGCCCCCCTTGCTCTTCTCCTTGCCCTGCCTTTGCCCCTATGCTTGGTTTGTTTAGTCCCCCTGAGGCAGCCCTTGCTGCAAAGCACGGGGAAAAAAGGGATTTTTTGCACAACTGCACTTACTTTATACAGATCTGAGGCATCTTGCTCAGCAAGCTCTGCATTGACCTGTTGGGTCTCATCGCGGGTCGCCTGCAGAAAAGGAGACAGCCGTAGCAAACACCGGGCCAAGCACCGGGCCAAGCACCGGGGCCAGGCGCTGGTTACGCTTCAGCCCGCGGCCCTCACAGATATTCAGGTCGGGGTTTTGCTGCCATCTGCTGACACGAGCCCGGGGATGGGCACGGTGTGACACGAACCCTTAGTGTAGGGTTTATCCCCCAGATTTATGTGCTGGGGCCCGAACGAGATTGCAGCGCTGGTGCCTCTGGAGCAGGAAGGTGCCAATACCTGCAGTGAGGTGCTGATGTTTTTCACCGTGCTGGATATGCCCTGGTAACTGGGCAATGTTTTCCTGACTAACCTACCCACTCTGAGCACTCACCAACACTCTGGGAGTGTCATCTCTGGGAGAAATTATGAAGGACTGACCGATGGGGGAAAAAAAAAGGAATAAATGTATTTGCCACTCCTGAAAGTATACAAGAGGTTGGAAAGAGCTGTATCAATGCTTCCTAAAATTAGAATCTTAACTGTGATGTATTTAGTGATGTGACTGTTATGTCATTAAAGCTTCTTTTATTTATTCAGTCTTTTCATTTCCCAGGGCTGTCAGATCAGACTGACCACCACGCTGCATTTCTTGATGTGTTCCTATTTTTCTCTAGTTATAATGTGTCTTTATGAAGGTATTGATTTTTTGCTTTATTTCATGAAAGGGTTTAAAATAAAATGTGTTCTAATGGAAAATACGCTTTTTTTGATGAATGAAAAACTAACATAACAGCAATCTCTTTCTTAGTTGTTCTGTATCTGAATTCTAAAGTCCTTAGCTGAGATGGAAATAAGATTTAGTGGTTTGGGGCAAAATTCAGAATAATGGGGCTGTGACGTCAAATGAGTATCCTAGCCTTTACCATGGTACAAATAACAGTAAAACAATCCTGTTATTTTCAAAGTATCAGTATTTATAAAATTATCTGTGGCTCGATAAACAAACTTGTACATATTAAAAAGCCATAGATATGAAAGGCTCTTATACTGAAGAATGCCTTTTGTTTACTGGAATTACCTCATTATATTACATATCATAACTGCATTATTATAAATACCAGCCAATACTTTATTATGATTACTCAGGGAAAAAAAGAACTAGCTCTGTTCAGGCAGCTGCATAAGAGGAAATCCCCAGCCTTACCTCTAGCACCATGACTAATATCTTCTGCAGGGAGCCACTGGTGTCACTTTTAACATCAGACTCTAGATCCCTATCAAACACTGGGAAGAAAAAAATTCTGTGACAATTCAACCAGTGATAAAAGATTTAAATGAAGGTGTTTGAAAGATAAAACTACTTACGACGTTTGTAGGCCTCCTTTATGTTTACAATTTCCTAGGAAAACAAAAAAATAAAGTAATCATAAAGTAAATAATATATATCTCGCTTATTAATTATTAAATAAATGAGCAAACAAAACACCAGCAAGTCAGCGCCATGCCTGTAGTGTGTGAGGTGTAGCACACTACAGCACAGGGGGTGGGAGAAGCCATGAATTCCCAGTCCCCATTGAGAGGTGCCTGATTCATGCAGCTTTCCCTCTGGTTTTCCCTGCATTTAGGCAAGAGCTAACTTTTTTTAAAAAAAAACAACTTTTTTTTTTTTTTCTTTTTCACTAGGATCATGTTCCTGTACCTCTGAACCATCAGAGCAGTGCCAAAGCTGCCCTTTAACATGTATCTGGGGATTCTTTTCACCAGTGCTCCCTCCATGCCATCCAAGGCAGGTGGGAGTAGGATAAAGGAAGGAATGTGAATTTTATTGGTCTTAACTCCTGTTAGAGTTTCAGCTCTAGTATGGCAATCTTATTGCTGCAAACACTGGCAAGAGGCATTTCAGCCACAGAAGCTGGTCTGATCCCTCTTCCTCCTCCCAGGGATCCTGTTGAGGAGCTCTTTGCCCTGCTGCCTAAGAAATGTCACACATGGTGCCCCAACCTTATTGTTCCGTGTGCAGAGAATCTCAATCAGCAGTGACTCATCTGTCCCAACTCCCTTCATTGCCTTCTGAAGCTCTCGAGCCTCGTACTCGCAGGGCAAGTCCAGCAAAGCCAGCACAGCCTTTTCAAAATTCCCACTCAGGTCTCCCTTCAGGACCTCTTCCATCTCCTGTGGGGACAGCCAGGAGGGTTAGTGCAAAAGCTGAGGTGAGATTAGAGGATTTCTTAATTTGTTTCAGGACATTTAAAGATTTAAAGCTCCTACTGTACCAAAAAGTGACAAAACATTTTTTAAAAGGCCTTAAAATACACAGACGTTTTTGCAAAATAAGTTCCCCTAAAAATTTTGGTTTCAGATTGACTGAAAAGATTGTCTCATCTTCAAATATCAGCCAATATTAGTCCAGTTATGACTCTTGTGTAAACAAACGCAAACTAGTGTTTTGAAAAGCTTGTCAGGAGTTTAGTCTGAAACAAAATGAAGAAGCTTCCTCCTTTGAAAGAGCTGCCACACAGGGGACCAAACTAAGAACCTTGTTTTTCAGTTTTGGTTAAAACTGACTCACAGGAAAAAGCAGCAGATTTCTGCAAGGTGCTTTTGTGCCAAGCATTTTTACACACAGACACACACCCACATCACCCTTAAATCAAAATTTAGTAAGACCTTAGAGAAGAGCTGGCTAGTGCATGCTGAGGATGCCAGCTGAGGATGTATCTGAAGTCCTCCCTGCAGTTAACATTTCCTGCAGTGTGGGAAGCACTTGACAAGTTCAGAACACTGAATGAGAAGTCCTGCTCTAAGTCTATTATTCTCAAGTTCCTGCTTACATGTGAACTGCACGTGAACACTCAACTGCTCAAGTCAGGGGCTGCCATCTGTCTTGGAGCAGTTTCAACACACACACCATAAATGCTGCAAGTTCCTGGAGCACCAGGAGAATGAGATGGTACCACTTGTGCCTCATTCAGATTCAGCCTGCCCAGGAAAGCGAGAAGGATTGCTATGAACAGGTGTCACTGTGATGTTTTGTGGCATTTGATAATTTCTAATGCCTTTTTTTTATTAACCCTCATTAAAGAACAAAATCTATAGTATTTATGTAACCAAAATCTGTATCAAGCTTGCTGTAAATTTTACACATGGAAGGTTTTCATTCATCTTCAATGCTGTCTTATTGACACTGATTAATGAGCAAGCAGATGCTAAGAAAATACCAATTTAATAATGAGGTCTGCAAAATTCAGCTGTTTACTGAAATAATATTTTAGAAGCTTTATTTTTCTTACACACAAAATCATTAAGGCAGTTTATGCCTCCTCCTGCAGAAATCAAGTGCCCAATGAAACTTCTTTGTTTTGCAACATGTTCTACTTCATCACTGGAAGAAATCAATATTACTTCTACAAAACTCAATAAAAATATAGTTGTGTAAGATCAAATAGCTTCTCTGAATTTGCATCTGGTCTAAGTGGGACTCTAACTTAACCCTTCCCTTTTACATTAACTTATTTTTCTGAATGTGATGAAGATGAACACCAGTGGAAATATTTTCTATTTAAGTTATGAATTATTTTCTAGCTCTCCCAGCTTTGATTAAAATGCTCTGATCTGGTTAAGGCTGACTCCAAGAAGATTCTGAGGCCTAAAATTAGAAACATAAATGGTATTTTAGGAGATAAAATAAATAGCTGAATCAGAAAGTAACGGGTGTCCTCCTTGAATCCAGTATGTCCTTGATATTTTTCAAAAGCAGAGGCCTGTAGGCTGCATTTTCAGAGGCAGTGGTTTCAAGCAGAGAGGCCACTTATTTCAAAATACCTTGCTATACAAAGCCTTGTACTTCTGTTTTATTTGTTGTCTCTGCTCCGATGTTCGACTTGATAAGACTTCAATAATTTTTTTTTCATCGGTTCCTGAAAAAGAAGTTGTGCATAGGGATTTTATAATCAGGAATCTAATGCAGAGGAAAGAAAATGTGACCTCTAAAGAGAAAAAAAATTCCTGTACATACATCCCCAGTGGTTCTACCTTTAGGATTTGTAGCATCTAAGATTCATTTGAGGATCGTTTTAACTGTAGTCAGATACAATGTTCAGATCATAAAATAAAATTTCATCATCTCATGGTCTTCATATCAAAGAAATTAAGTCTTCTATTTGGGAAGGGCAGACACTGCTCCTAAAATCAGGGTTATGCCAGTGCCCATAGGCTGATACACACGTTTTTTGTGACAATGCTTGTTTGAGTAGTCCCAAGCAATCAGCCACCAGATCCAGTTTATTATGTGTGTGAATGCTGTGCTGGCACAACAGAACGAGGGCAGTGGGGCAAGAGGCTGGGGCAGGCAAGGATGTGTTTGAATCAGCTCATTAACTCGAAGCCTGAATGTACAACCTGCAAAAAATTTGTTTTAATTTTGCTAAATGGAGTCAGGAAAAGGAGCTGGAACCAGCCTGGATGGTCTGAGTCTCTGCCAATGCTGTTTTGCTTGGCAAAAATCAGAGTGAAGTGGGAGCGTGGGATGCCCAAAGAGATGCATCTGCTGTGCTGCCCATCACAGAGGGGAGCTGAACACACAGCCCCCCTCCAGGGGAAAAGCCCTCAGCCAGCTTTGAGCTCTGACTTACGCAATGGATTGAAGAAAGTTACTAAAGGCAGTGACCTTGCTCTTGTACTTTTGTTGCCTCTGCCATATAAATTACTATATTGGTATTCAGCAACAGCTGATATGTTTTTATCCCTCATATCACCACCAGGTACATGGAGGACAACTTTAGGGCATCTTGTCCAGTTCTTCCTGCTTAGATCCCATGCAGAAGGCAGGGTCTAATTTTAGAAGGAATTATACTCCTATTTGATAATGTTGGGTTAAACTCTCAGTTAGGAGAGTCCTCTGGGCAGCTGTCTTGAGAGAGCTCAGTTGGTACGACAGGAACAGTTCCTAAAATTCAACACTTAACTAGCTGATTCTGAATGTCAGTGCTATACCAGGAAGAAATGCTTAAATACATATTAACTGTGCAAATACCTGAAGTGAATTAATAACTTATTGATCTTGTGTGCTGCCTGGGTGTACTTCCTTTACTGTTCTTCCTTTACTTCCTTTACTGTTCTTCCACCTCCATGGACCTTAGGATCCCGTGAAATACTATGCATTCCTCACTCACATCAGTGCAGTCAGGCAGCTTACTTCAAACTACCTCAGAAGATGGTGAGGGACAGTTATTTTCAGTTAAAAATCACTGATGAAGGTTGAAATCACTGTAATTCCTTTCAGCTGATGGAGCTGCAGTGGGCTCTGATGAAATATGGAGGTGATGTTCTTTACTGGTCCCTGGAGGCCTGAGAAAGGATATATAACCATGACCTTAATCTGACCTGACTAGCTGGACCCCATGACTGTCAAATTAGTCTTGGCAGCTTGATATTCCGATCACAGGGAACAAATACCATGTTTACCCTAATCCTCTGGAGACATGCAATTATCAAGCTAGATCTCACCAGCCTTTGAAGAAAAAGCTGGCTTCCCTTCTCATTTATCTTCACGGGTGTGACTATTCTTGGAGTCAATATGTGACAGAAGGCATAAAGATTACCTAAAACTGGTTGGAACAGTTGCTTTGCCTAAGTTCATGTATATGCTCATTATAATATTGACCTGCCCTTTGTACAAAATACAAAAATCTAGAGTCTTTCTTACCTGCCCCTTTGCAGGCACTGTGTATTTTCTTGGCATCGCGCTCTGCATCAAAGCCGTGATGGTGGTGCTTGTGGGTTGACTGGGAAGACAGAGCCACAACAGACACGTGGGGAACAATTCTGCATTGGAATGACAGCAGTTTGGGCCAGGTTCCTGCTTGATCTTTGTTCCCACCATCTAAACCTTGACGTTCAGGGTGACGTTCAGGGTGGGCTTTGCTGAAATACTGTATCTATCAGGGTTCCTGGAATGGATCTACAAATTTCTGTCACCATTTAAAAAACACAGTGGTCTATACAACTTTGTCACCATATATATATATATATATGTATGTTAATGTTACCCTACATAACATGTCACTATGTGACATACATGACCTATATAACTTTGTTCTGCCAGTTCCATCTTATTCAAATAATTTAAGGATAATAACTTCACACTAGGCACCTTCATGCCAGATCAAATATTATTGGTTTGTATCCAATAATATTGGGCCAATACAAACACCTTAGCAGAAACAGGACCTATCTCTGTAGTACATTTTTAATACTGTGAACAATCCCAATCATCTGGATAAAAATTGCTCTGGAAAACCTTTCTTGTATTGATGCATTCATGCAAACAAGATACTGGAGATATATAATGTGAGAAAGCTGGAGGTTTTTGTTGTTGCTGGTGAGGTTTTTTGTTTATTTTTTATTTTGTCAAAATAATACATGTGGCTACCTTGAGCTAAATTTACAGAGACAGGATAATAACTCAAAGTCCACAGCCACTGCAGCAGTTTACAGCCTGACATGTCAATGTAAACAGAAAACCGTATCTGCCCCTTCTAATCTGACAAGCTGTGAGTCACAGGGGCTGCAATGCTGGTACACCCTTCATTCTGCTGTTTCTCAGGAAAGGGTAGAATTATCTGAGACCACAATGACAGCAGCAATTTCAGCCCCTCTATTATGATTAATCACATATTTTAAGTGCCCAAACTCTAAAATAGTGGTAGAAAATAGGTCCTGGGCTCCTAAGTCAAGTAGCACAAGTCAGTATGCACGCCACAGATTCAGGGGTCTGTGTGGGCACTGGCAGTGCTTTGGCATTTCCCTTTAAATAGCAACATGTGGATCAGGCTGCTCCCTTTGCAGAGCTGCCAGGCACTGGCACCACCACTGTTAATTAAGAGTTATGATACTGCAGGGCATGGCAGGCAGCTTTTAAGCCCTTCTTAAAATGCCACCAGCCTGGTGAGGAGCCGAAGAGGTTAAATGGCTGATTAACCTCCTTGTCTCTGGGGATAGCACAGGGCAGAGACCATTCCTGAAAGACATTAGGCACAACATCATTCTGCTTGTGAAACAAAGAGAATTTAGGCACATGGCTGTGAGCCATGCTCTGCCACATACCCTGCAGGCCAGAGAACAGCATGTTTTATTTACAAGTATAGATACAGTCTGGAAGTTTGTTTGTTGGTATGCTTCAAAAGTTTCATGCTGTCATCTAGTAGTTCTGGTGAAAGAGCTATAGCTGTGGCTAAAGAGGTCCTCTGTCAAAAGGCAAAGGGCCAGTTCCAAGGAGGAAACCTCAAATCCAGTCCCTACGCTGCTTTACCAATGTGCCTTTGTGATTGACTGAAGGCATTAAGGTACCTGGCTTTCCCAATGCAGTTAGCAGCTAGGATACAACCTACTGATAATGATAGCTTAAACAAAAATTTGTTTTTACAATTACTAAGGTACAATAACAGTGCAATAATTTCTCTTCACCTCTACAGCACAAAGTAACACTTTGATTGCCCCATCATTATGACAAATGTTGCTTTTAAAGATGTATCCTACTGTATGCTCACACAAGTTTTCCTAAACCTTTCAAACAAGATGGAAATATTTGCATATACATAACTAATATTTTCTAGTGGAGATTTTATTTAACAGTCAAATTTCTGGAGAGTTTGCATCAAAATGGAAAGGGAAAAACACAAAATTAGAAAGCAGATGCACTGATAATTCAGTGAATTCCATTCACAGTTTTCTATTGTGGCAGAGTGTAGGTGCTTCTCCTTCAATGGCATCATGTACAAAGGAAATGGACTGACAGGCTGAGAGAGCCGGGGTTGTTCAGCATGGAGAACAGAAGGCTCCAAGGAAATACCATTAGTTTAGTCCTGTACTGTTAGTATGCTTATGGTAGATCTTGCTGTCTGTGTTAGGCAGCCAGTACTGAAGTTATTCTAGAGTTGTTTGCTAAGCAAACCAAAAGGACCAAAGAAGCAGCTGAAAAAAACCCAGAAAAAAGGGGAAAATTCTGTAGCACAAGACACAGAGAAAAGTGCTAACATACCAAATGTAGGTATTTGACTACCTTGTAATTATCCAAGTGCTATTCTAATTTATAGGCTCTCAGATTGCCTGCAACAATAAAAGTTGTGAACTGTTACTTCATGTTCACTGCCTTCTGACCTGGGACAGAAGGTGCAGTGATGAGAAGTGAGAAGAAAAAGGTTTCATCTGGGATTGTCTCCCACTTTTCAGACATTCAGCCTGGACAGAAACACCTGCACAAACACACAAAGGCAGGAGTTGGTTTGTCCTTCGCCTTGCCTTGCCCACCAGAAGTTCTGGGCTGTGGGAATTGCCCTGATCATGCTGGTGCTGCTGCCTCTGCAGCTCCCACTGCCCCAACCCTACTGCAGGTGCACCTGGTCATGGTAAGGTCATGGCAGACTTCAAGAGAGTGGTTTGCTCTCTCATGCCTTGATAGCTGGTCAGTTATCCTCAGGTTTAGTGAGCCCCTCATTCCTAGGTACAACTTGTATTGTAGGTTTTGTGTTTGTGTGTAGCACAGGTGCAACAGGCAGGAAAATGGTACCACCAGAAACTGAAATACCATTGGACATTTATGATTATTCATAAAGACATTAATATAGAAACATTTCTTTTCAAGGCAAAAATCATGCAGGAAGGAAGGCCTGTTTCGATGTTCAGGACATGTTTGTTTTAAAGCACCAGAAGAATTTATTGAGTCAGCTCTGCTAAAGCCTCTGTCTTCAAAAAAATCACTGCAAAACATTACATGATGTGCCTGGGGGATACTATTTTTATAGTACTGTGTGTAATACTAGCATGATCCTTATAGAGAGAAATCCGACACTGTGGTAAGTGACTGTCAAAGCCAACTCCTGGGTCATCTGAGAAGCACTGGCTAAAATTCACTGCTTGCTGAGTCCCATCCTTAACCTTTCCACTGACATAGCTTCCCAATGCAGGAGAGGGAGAGCTGTTTAAGAGCTGTATTCCCTACCCTGTGGATTTTGACAGGTGGATTTTCCTGGATAGGGATACATAGCAAAATCAATTGATGTTTAATACCATTTGTAACCCGTAGTCATTTTTCTTCTAAAAATATGGGCAGAACCACTTCAATATAGTTATTTTTTTAGAGTTAGGATTTAGATTAGATTAGATTAGATTAGATTAGATTAGATTAGATTAGATTAGATTAGATTAGATTAGATTAGATTAGATTAGATTAGTTGCTGACAAGTATTCTAGAAAATTTGGTGAGAACATGATGTGGAGTCTGAAATATCAAGTGGACAGGCTGCAAACAACTTTGAAGCTGGACATAGGGTGTAAGGGAACTTGCTTTCACAAATTGGTCCAGCTCCATTCACTCATTTGTTTTCTTCTCATTTCTCTCCATAGTTCCATACTAATTAATGTGACCAGAGTTCTGAAGGTAAAAAATATTCTTTTCACTTCCAGCATAGTTGTATTTATGGCCTGTGTTGACTTGTTTTCTCTTATCCTGAATAGTTTTTTGTCTCATTCAAGCATGTTTTAGAAAATAATCTGTTTTCCTTGCAGCTTTGGCTAAAATTGCCAAAGATTTATTTATATTAAACTGGTCAGTTTATAAAAGATCTAAAACTAACTTGCTTTGCTCTAACTTGTTTTAAAGCACAGCAAGCAGTTTTTCCTACTATAATTTACATCAGACTTTAGGGAGCTGTAAGATGAGTTTATAGTTGAAGATGACCTGCATGGTTAGAGAAGCTTTGTAGACTTTTCTTTGATGTTTTAGCATGTGGAGCCCTTATGGAGCACAAATAAACAGTTCAACAAAGGTCAGCAAACCCAGAAGGACGTGGTGGGGGTGGAGGAATAAGAGCTCTGATGATTCAAGCCATCAGTAGTTAGCATTGGTAGGTTGCTGCAATACATAGCAGACACTCCTAAAAATCTAGTATTTTCCTCAGGCTAAAGACACTTAAGCTTGCAGTAGATACAAAGTGCTCATCTGTCAGACAAGAACAGAAGAAGTGCCACCATGAACACGTCAGGTAGTTTCCTGTATTGCAATATAGCCTTCCCTGAAAACAGCTGATAATACAGCTTGTGCAAACACAGCTATGTTTCCATTTCCATCCTCTCATGCAGATGCCACAAGCCAGCTCAGGAACAGGTTTATGGAGGAGTACTGTCAGAAAAATGAAAAGAGCAGCTGCTTGGGGTGCTGGTCATCCACTGCAGCTCTGACAGAGGTTGATGCTGATGATGTACATGGATAAATGCAGGCACAGACCCTTAATGAAAATCACTGGGAAGAGCCAGGAGAAGTGTGTCTGCTGACCACAGCAGATGACACACAGCTCTAGTAGCTGTAGGCAAAAATCTAAAAAGAGCTGGATTGATCCAGGTATGCTGAGTGCCTTCCCCAGTCTTCATTTTTTGCCAGGTACAATTTATGTGCTTTATTTAGTGGAAGTCTAACTTCAAGCTTTTCTTTGGCTGTCATTTAACAGAAATAAAAATTAAATCTAAAATTGGCAGCAGACAGAAAGGGCAGACTGACCCAGCCGTGCTCTTTACAGCATTAATTCATACACTTGAGTGGGATCAGCAATAAAATTTGGGGCAGTATTTAGTTGTCTAAACACTGGTCTCTGGAGCTGATAGTGATGTCCCAGGCTAAGCTGCCTGCTGCCTGTCAGACATCAGTGGTCTCCTGTGGGCCTGCACCCATTAACCTGATGTGAATGTCTCACACACCTGAGAGCATCACCAGTGGATACTGAAGCTGAGCTACACAATCATGCCAGAGGTTTTCCAGCCATTTTCTTCTTCTTCACATATATTTAATTATGTTCAAAAAATCCATTGGAGAAAAATGAGGTTTTAAAAAGAATGACATGAACTAGTACCATGTGCATCAATCTGAGATTTCCAGCAACATCTCTGACTGATTTACCAGATATTTACGGCTCCTGCCTGCCTGATTTTGGTTCCTCTACTGCCTACTGCAGCTGAACCAATTCTTTTGAAGGGTACAAGCACAATGGCCCAACACTGTGGATTCTCTGGTGTCTTAGAAGGGTTGAGTTCATGCCTCAGTCTTTTGTTCAGGGGATTTCTAATACAGTCTCTCTGTTCTTAAGATTTCCAAGAAACATAGCAGGCACTACTAATTTTGAGTTTAGCATCTTGATAGTAAATTAATCTAAGGTTATCTGGTGGATTCAAACGTTTTTAGCTAGGATAAGAGATATATACATATTGCAGCATCTTGCATCCTCTTGCATCCTGTTTCTTTGGGAAGCCAAGTCCCAAGCAATCCATAATGTCCTAAAGGTGAGGACAGGAATACTGGAAAAACAAACACAAGTCGAAACAATTGAAAACCTATCCTAGACAGGAAGCTCTAGAACCTGTTGAGATTTCTCAGTTCTTACCATCCACAGTCACTGAGCCACCAGTTCAGAGACCTTTGGGGAGCCCAGTCTCCAGCTAATGAACCATTTCTCCAGCTCAGCACTGTGAGAGCTGTCAGGACCGTTTTGGGCAGATCTTATTCTTCACAGATATTTAATTACTGCTGTAGGCAATGGTTAAGTGAGTTGACATGTCAAGGTGCCTTCCAGTTCTATGATTCCTGTCTTTATCTTTTGTCTGGAGAAGAAAATTTATTTTCTCCATGTACCAGGAAATATTCCAAACCATCTAGTTACCTTGTTAGCATAACAAACAACAGGACTGGGGTGTACATCCCGTTGGTTAAACTGTATCTAATACACTTGGATCACAGAAGACAGCTTTTGGCAAATCAGCACCTACATGATTAATTTTTTATAAACACACATATACTCAAGATTAATTATTTATCATGGGAGAAGTCTTTAATGAGCTATAATGCAACTGGAATCCAGGGTTAACTAGACTAACAGTAATGACTAGGGAAAAAAAAAGACATGTTCTTAGATCTTGTGGTTAAAACCTTCTAGTACATCACATGATGTCAGGATAACATCCTGTTATCAGAAGAAACTCTGAACTCCCACCCAAAGTAGTCTTTAAGACAACCCAAACCTCATCACTCATCTCAAGCATTTCCATCCATCGAGAATATTAAAACACAAGAACAAACATAGGAGTAGGCTGCTGTATTTTGATCGTGATCTACTTCCAAAGACGGACTGAAAACATGATGCTCTGTTTGTACTTCATCCATAGTCTGATTTACTAAAAAAGACATACCCAGTCAAAAAAGATTGACCTGCTGAGAAAGCTCAAGACCATCAATCAGAAAGGGCAAAAAAGCAGATAAAGCCCATTTCACTGCAGTGTGTCGGTACTCCCATGAGAAAAACTTCAAAATATTAGAACTCTTTAATATAATGGCTAAGCAAAAGAAACAAAGAGCAATTACTGGTAGGCAAGGACAGGTCTCATCTAACTGGGAAAGGCAACTCATGGTGAGGATATCTCGTCATTAGTGGATGATACTTTCACTATCTCTTATCATCCTTCCACCAAAGTAAGGGATTCTTCTGCAAGCTCTTCTTCAGTAAAGTTCAAGTAATGGTGCTCAGTCACTCAGGTAGAAATTTCTGTGAAATGTCAAGGCTTTTACACACAGGTCAGAGTAGATGGGCACTAACATCTGAAAACAAACAGAAGCAAAGAGCTGTGGCATGTTGGCAGCAGGGCTGCATCATCAAGCATGGGGGTTTGTGCTGTGGTAATAAAAAGGTGGGGCTGACAAACACATTGTCAAATGAATTGGCAAAGTGCAACCTTGAGATGTCCGCAAGGCTCCTTCTTCACCTGTTTTGTAAAACATACCTCTCATTTTTGTTTGTTTGAGCATTTTTCTCTGTCAACCACAATATGCAGCTGAAAAATTGCCAACTGCCTCCTTGCCTGCTCAGAGAAGGGTATCAGTGTCTCCAAATGCCAACTGCCATCTGCCAGCCAGGCTGTCATTCCCCCAAGGTCTTGTGGCTGTTTTGTGTCCAACAGCTGCACAACAGCAACACACACTGTCAGCTTGCTTGTTCCTGATGGTTTGGTGCCATCAGGATCAAAACAATTTCTATATGAATTCTGTACTGGTTAATACAATATATGTAAGTTTTATGGATTAATCAACAGCCTTTGCAATGACTCTGTTACTCCTTCCAGACTGAGAGGTGCAAACCTTATCTGGGACTAAACAGACAGTGACAACAAGATCTTAATAGAATCAGTCACATTTACTTTTTCCTATTACAAACAAGTGGCAATAGTGAAGATAATTGCTCTGACAGTTATTTAAACTGCATATTTAAAACGATCTTTCTCCTACAACATCCCTCCTCTTTCTGGTAGCTGTTAATATATCATCCATGATTTTTTTTTTTAAATCCAATTTATTCATGCTCATCACCATGATGGAGAAACCCACAATTAAGAGAAAAATGTAAGTTTGGGGTGGTTCTCTCATGGCTGAATTTTACACTGTCCAGTTTTAAAGTTATCAAAACTTTTTGTGGCTGATGGAACACCTTAACACAGAGTACTTTTAAAATCTGTTAGCTACCAGGGCATCAGGCAGTGGGAATGCCAAAGCTGCAAAACTGCAGCTTTTATTTCTAGAGGGCTCAATCCAGATGCTTAGAGACACCTCTGAGATGTGTGAGAGCACCCAGTACCCGTATGGGGCTGGCAGAGGGGACATGGGACTGACAAGAACCTGACTCACCTGGTGAGGCTGCTGAAGCCAAGGCAGGAAAGGATGCTAGAAATCTTCAGAGATACTATGCCTGTGGTTAGACATGAGTCATGCCTGACATCACTTCCTTTGATTACTTATCTTGCAAATGGAAGCCATACAAAATGCAAACAAATGGCTTTATTCACCATAGGTAAATCTAGTATTTCTAGTTGGCAATAGTTCATTGTTATGATGGGGGCAGAATTCTTTTATTTTATTGACCATAATACATTGTTGGAAGATACTTGGATAACAGCATATTTTTTTCAGCTGAGATACCAGATTTTAAATTCAAGTGTTCTTACGCCTTATTAAAAATTTGACACTCATTACCTCCACTAAGACTTACAATGAGCTAACCTTGATGGAACTGAAGTATATTCTTGTGTATGCCAGCATGAAAGCTAACATGACTTAAGAACACCTACATAGGGCTTGAATCCATGGGCACAATCTTTGGGAACATCATGCTCACCCTTGCATGTACTTTGAAGCTCATTAATTTAAATGGAGAAGAACTTGAAGGATGTTGCACCCCATCAGGGAAGCCCCAAGATGACATGCCTCATGTCTTGATCCATTCATTGTTTCTAAAATACATCTCTGCAAGACACTCTATCAAAACACCACCTATACATTCACAGACACACAGAAGTGCTGTTACTATACAGACACGCATGTTTAATGTCCAACAAACCAACTGTACCTACAGAACTTGGAGGTTTGCATGTCTAACACCTTTCTATCTCACAGGAAGGAGGTAGAGGAAATTTCAAGATACTCCCAGGTCAGCTGAGTCACCTAAAGCAGCACTAATCCATCCACTGCTTCAGCCACTAGTCATAGTTAACAATGAAGGCAGAGTCATCTTCTGGATAGCAACTGTTGAAAAATTTGTATTATTTGAAAGTAGTTAAGTTCTTGCTTGACATAAGTAATTAGAGTTGTGAGGCTACAAATTGAACTTTATCTGAACCATATGGCTATGTTGTGTAAGTCAAAGATGGATTACAGAGAAATCTGGACCTAATAATCTGATAATTAAGAACAGCAAAGAACAGGAAAGATAGATTGTACTGAAATGTGAACAACCAGAACATTAGTAATAGTTAGAACAGACAAAGCTAGCAGCTTAAACATTACTTAAAAAATAATGGCTAGGGTGGACAGCCCATTGCTTGTGGTATATGACTGTATATGACTGTAACAACCATATTCCAATATGGAATACAGAACTGACCAAAACCCTCACCAAAACCAACCTCAGGGCATGTGAAGATGACCACGTAGCAATCTGGTAACAAAACAGTGAACCAATACAGAGGGAGAAGACCCCAAATATTACCATTGGTCTGGAGTGCTGCGTGTGGAATGGGGAGTTTAGATTGTGAGGATTTAGTTGCCAATGGGTTTTTTTGTTACCTAAGCTTGAGCTACCAGATATCACAACTGATTTGTGCCAATAGCCAACCTAATGGAGATGAGAGTCTAGTGAAAAAAACTTCTTTAACAGTAACAACAGAACTTGGTAGAGTATGTTAAAACTGTTGTATACAAAGAAGAGCGTTAGATACTTTGGATTTTTTAAATGTTTTTGTAAAACATAACCACTTGACCTATTTACATCAGGTAAAATATAAACATAACAACTGATATTTCAGGTTTTTTGTTTTGTTTTGTTTTGTTTTGTTTTTAGTTTGTTTTGTTTTGTTTTGTTTTTGCCACAAATGCATCATAATTTTTTCATGGGTAGATGCTTGTTAACACCTGCAACACAGCACTCACAGGACAGCCTCAAATCTAAAATGAACAGCAAATATCCTGGATAATAAGGGACCATGGAAATGAAAAAAATTCTGTCACAGCTCTTCCCCAGCTAAACAAGAAGTTATTTCTGTTTTCTGCTGATTGTGGGCTTATGGCCAGGGACTGAACAAGAATTGCCTATCCCTGAACACTGGTCTGCCAGAGGAAGCAACAAAGAGCAATTGTTGAGCGTCGTGATGAGATAATAAAATCATGCTGTGGTAATACTTGTGCTAGGGAAACATTTCTACAAGGACAGTAATGTTCACAGGCAACAGAGAAGTCCTTGTGAGTTTTGTGAGCTTATGCCTAGGAGGACTCCTTGGGCAGGTATGTTCTCCAGGTAATATTTACTTTTCAACCTTCAAATTGTCAAACCATATGGCCCACAACCACCTGCCATCCCCTTATACTATACAGTCCTCCCTGGAAGAAGTTTAGTCTGCTTTGCAATGACAAGATGAAACTCAAGGGTGTTGCAGAGAA
This sequence comes from Hylia prasina, assembly GCA_013397195.1. Lineage (NCBI taxonomy): Eukaryota > Metazoa > Chordata > Aves > Passeriformes > Sylviidae > Hylia > Hylia prasina. The sequence goes on along the minus strand of VYXD01012568.1, from coordinate 524,651 downwards.
TCTCAAAAGATTTGAATTGAAACCAAAGAACTCACCCAACTCCAAGATTAATTAAACTCACAAACATCCCAGAATCATGCATAAACAGTCTTCGTGGATTTTTGAGAGACGGAAAATTTTTAAAAAATTACACAATTTCACATAAGTAAAAAATCCATCAAATTTTGAAATCATAGAATGAAAACCATTGCTGCTATTCCCAAATTGTCCCCAAAGCATCCTCATTATAGCAGAGCAGCTATCTAGATTTCCCTGTGGATTGACTCTATTTGTGTTAATATTAAGGGCATCAGATGCACAGAGAAGCTTGATACAAGACTGCAAACACAGAAAATAATTAAGAGACTTTAAATCACAAAGGATGTGCAGTCAAAAACATTGTTCGATTGGAGGAAAAAACATTCTGGACTGAGTTCAGAGAGCAAAAAGCACATGAAAATATGTAGATTTGGAGTTGTAATGTTGCATCAGGTGCAGCTCTTAACTGGGAGTGTTTCTGAGAGAAAGGTACACTTTAGGGTTGGTTGGAAAATTTTTGCTGAAAGCATTTTTATCAGTAAAATTTGATACTTTTGTTCAAACTAACGTGTTCAGGAAGATAAGAATTTTGATGAAAGTTCCATTTTAAAATGAAACATTCTGATAGAATTGAAAAGTTCCATTTTAACATCCACATAATGGAAGCTTTTCACTGAAGAATGGTTAGCTTTCAATGAGAACTCCATTTAAAAATGACAGTTTAAAAAAGTTTTAAACCCCAAACTCATTTAACCAAATAAAATACCTCTTTTGACACAGATGATTCATTTTATACTTCTCCCAACAGAGGCCATTAAATAAAAATTTGATTTCTGAAATTTCAAAGCAGACAAAATTTTGTTGTATTATTCAACAGAATGAAACAACCCATTTTTACCCAGCTTTCCAGCGCCAGTGTTGACCACAAAAGAGAAACTTCCTCTCTGCACTGCAGAGCCTCCCAAAGCCACGATAAACCACAGCCAACACGTGCTGCAGCACCACAGTGCCCCTTTCATCCTCCACAAAAGAAGATCTTACTGGCTCATCTGCTGACAAACTGGTAGCCCCTATGGCTGGTTTCCGTATATCCTCCGCGAGTTTGTAAGACTGGCTCTGGAGGTTTAAAAAACACAATGTATAAGACACTCAAGAGCCTGTGGTTACAAAATATGAGATTAGGAGAAACAGCAAGCAGCTGAAAAGCTCTAGCAAGGACTTCTATATTACTTTCTGCTCTTCCAGAAACTCTCTGGAGGTTCTCCCACACAGATGCAGCCATTTCTCCAAGATTACTTGTAACTTTCTAGGAACAACAGAGAGGTGCAATTCCCAGCTAAGTCTGGGCTGAATGATGGGATTCTCTTCCAACATGGGATCACCTCTGCTCCCACTGTAGCCTACAGCAGAATTGTGGTGTACTGCACCCTCATCCAAACTACCTAGTCCAGCATGGAGCTCATACACCTGCGCAACCTTCCTGAGCTGCAGTGCTGTGATCACTCCTGCCACAGATACACCCCCTCTGGAAAGTTTAAATGTGACTGGAGTAGGTTTGCCCATTCCGTGTGCACTGCATTCCATGTATTGTCCATTGAAAGGCTCTCCAGGGCCAGGACCCTCAGGAGATGCCTGTTGAGAACTCTATGATGTGTGTGTGTCCTGTGCAGCAGGAGCCTTCTTGGCCTTGTCTCCTGTGCACAGGTGGAATTGCTGGACACAGGTAGTGTTGCTGAACTGCTCACTCCTCTCCCCGTAGGCAAACAGCCAGTCTGCAAAAAGATGATGTCAAGATGGGACCATCATCCCATTCACAGGGAGACAAAAATCTTGGATTTGTAGCTGGAGCTTTATGCAAAGGGTATGGGGTGTCTTGCTCAGTCTACCAAAGAAAATGTCCTAGGGCGCTGATCCAGAATCAGAACCTTGGGATGTCTTCAGGCCTTGCTGAATTTGGATTTAAAAAATAGTTACATGATAATATAAACCTTACAAAAACTCACTTTAGACTGTATCAGCAAGCAGGCTGTCTTCTATTGATACATTGATACAAAACTGCATGTATTCTGCATTCACGGAGAAAATGCACTGCTGAATAAATATTGCTTTTATCCAAAAAGTTTCAAAATTAGAGCTAACTTAACCTGCAGAGCAACTAATTATTCAGAGCTGTCACACAAAATTTTTGACAAACAGGTCATTTTGAGGCTAAATGTCTTCATGCAGACAAATGTTAGCAAAACTCATGCAGTAATTTGATGCAGAAAATCCCGACATCTAGATTTTAATCGGGACCTTCTGTAAACATCACCCTTTGAGATTACTCCTGTCCATATTGTTCTGTGATAAACAGCCAAATTTTGAAAGTATTGGCCTTTGAGACAGGAAGTTTTTCATATATCTTTAGGGAAGTATTTTAGTGTTCAAAATGTTCCAACACAAATTTGCTAAACTAACTAAAATTAGTTTTTTCAGGACATCCTCTGCATCATTTCTTTTTCTCAAAATGAAAGTGCTGCCCTGTTTAAGCCACAAGGAGCTTTAAAGCAGTCAGGACTTGTGTGTTGCAGAAATAATTTCATTATTCATGTACTGTAATGAAGCAATGTTACCAGCTTCATACAAATTTCCCCCACAAAGTAGATTTTGAGTTTAAATCTTCACTTGCAGCTGTATTAATGCCATATAAAATGAAAATCGACAAAAATAAAACCAGGGAATCATTTCATGCTTGACAATCCAAATTAAGTAACTACTTACATGTGAACTGCCCATTTTTGCTTAGCCTGAAGGTGGAAGGTGCAAATCTTCTGCTCTTCAATAAAATAAGCATGCAGTTGGAATAGCTAAATACTACCTAACCCTAGGTTAATCAATAACTTCTGACATTATTGAAATTCTAGTCATTGCAAGGTGGGGTGTATTTATTACATGGTGGCTTTATTATCCCTACTATCTAATATCACATCCTGTTGTGTCATGGAGCTGACTGGTTTCCTCTGAGGAAAATCAGGATTTCATAATGTAAGCCTCAATATTATACATACTGATTTATCTAATTACAATGTTATTGCAATGATTTAAAACATAAAAATATTATAGCATGCAACATGAGCTTTCCAAACAGAGAGAAAGATGCCTCCTTTGGAGATCTTATGGAATCTGATGGTATTTAGTATGCCACTGAGGACCCTCAGCTCCTACAAAACACTTTGTACAGAATCTCACTGCTTTAATTATTTGGCAGTCAGGGGATTTCAGGGGTGTCCTTTGTGAAAAGAGATCAGAGGTTGCCCCCCTGCTGGATAGAGCCAGGGGCAGCTGGCTCTAAAATGAACCCTCCCTAGAACAAAGTTGAGCCCATTAATGGTGCTGGTGGTGCCTCTGTGATAATACATTTAACAAATGGCAAAGATTACTGGGCAGTAGCTGTGAGAGAGGAATGAGAAAAATGTGTAGGAAACAGCCCTGCAGAGACCCACATCAGTGGAGAAGGAGGGGCAGGAGGTGCTCCAGGTGCTGTAGCAGAGATTCCCCTGCAGCCCATGGTGCAGCCCATGGTGAGGCAGCTGTGCCCGAGACCACGGAGGTCCATGGGGGAGCAGAGATCCACCTGCAGCCCATGGAGGTCCATGGGGGAGCAGAGATCCACCTGCAGCCCATGGAGGTCCATGGGGGGGCAAAGATCCACCTGCAGCCCATGGGAGCGGGTGGATATGCCCTGGGGGAAGCTGCAGTCATGGAGAGCCAATGCTAGAGCAGGCTCCTGGCAGGAATGATAGCCTGTGGAGTGGTGCCCATGCAGACAAAGGTTTTCTGCAGGACCTGAGACCCTGAGGAGGAAGGAGCAGCAGAGACAATTATGAATGAAACCACCACTGCCCATTCCCTGCACCAGTCAGGGAAAGGAGTTGACCAGCGGGGAATGAAGGAGTGAGGTTGAGCCTAAGAAGAAGGGCAGGGTCAAGAAGATTTTTAGTTTTGTCTTTGCTTCTCACTATCCTACTCTATTTTCAATTGTCATTAGAGTAAACTAATTTCCCAAAGTCAAGCCTGCTTTGCCCATGACAGTAATTGGAGAATATCATCACAGTCTCTATATCAACCCATGAGCTTTTGTGCCTTATTCTTTCTGCTTGTTCTTTTGAGGATGGGGAGTGGGAGGGTAGCTTGGTGGACCTCTGACAGCTAGTCAAGGTCCTCCTTTAGACCTTAGGCAATTTACCCAGAGAAAAATAAGAAACCAAAACAAATACATTTGAATTTATAGCAATTCACAGTGGAAAAAATAGATGTGATTCTGTAAAAAGCAAAAGAAAATCACTGTTACTGAAAATGCAGTAATGATTCTAGATTTTAAGTGGATTGATAGGTGCAAAGACCTTCACTACCATCCAAACACACTGGAAAAAAAAAAACCAGCTTTGATCATGGTGTTCCAACACAAGTAATGCAAAAACCAAATGTGAGTATGAAAAAATTTATCCAGAATTCAATGATTTGTGGTAACATACTATTTCAAATGCATCATCAAGGCCTTTAATGATCTGGGAACTACCCACTTCTTTCAGAATATTTTTGGGAATAAAGACATCCTGACTGATATTAAAGAAAATACTAGTTAGAGGGAAAGCAACTGCAGAGTTTGTCTGGAAACTGAGCATGAAGTCAGGGAGCACTCATAAGCTCAAACACAGACTGGCATTCCTAGTGCTTTCCCTGACTGTGAGTAAAATACAGCAGTCCAGAAGGTGCAACTAATGAAGGCTTTAGAACAAGCAGCTGGTTGAGCCCCACTATAGCATACTGTGCAGGCAAATGGTCTATCTAAACATGTAAATAGGCTATCAGTAGCAAAAGGATGTGTTACTCTCACTGATGAATTTGGTTGACTTAGCTTATGTTCTGGGAGTTTAAAAGTTTGTACAGTTAACAAGAATTAAGGATTGTATGTTATTTTTTAGCTTTGTAAATAACAGGACTGACTCCCTGCAGAAGACCTGAGGACCATACTCCTGTGGGTGACATACCCCAGGCAATGACACAGGGGCACTCTGAGGATTCAGAAAGGTGAGAAGGAGATGAAATATGATCCCAGGTAGGAGACACCACACTGCAGTGTGGAACTGGGCTGATAACACTGCTACTCTTGAGATAATTGGTGGTGACCCCCAAGCTAGTTTTTGTTCTAAAGGCACTCACAGAACTGTTTACAGCTGATAGGTCTTAACTGAGGCTAAATGGAAGAGGCAATGAAAATCTTCAGTCTACTGAAGCAAGTGAAATAGTGAAGCACTGAAATGGTAACAGGTAAGAACTAAGTGAGACTGAGCTTTTTGTAGAGGATTTGTGGTAGCAGTGTGCCCTCATGGATGGGCAGTGGGTGCTTTGTCTGTCTGCAAGAAGATGCAGAACTTTCCTTGAAGAAGGGACCTGGATTTCTGTGTGACAGAAATGCAGCTAGTGGATTACAACAGAATGAATACCTTCACCAACCTTGACCACAGCACTGATACTCCTGTTCAACTCTGCAGATCTCTGGTGAACCTGTGTGAGACTGAATTTTCAGAAAGAAAAACAAGCACAAGAATTCTGAACAGTATTTAGAGATTTATTCAGATAAGTCAAAATGGGCATAAGGTTGACCAGAGATTGATCATGCACTATCAGGAACCATGAGATTCTCAAAGGTTTACCAAGACATTCACTAACAGAGAGAAGCTGCTGGAAGGACTGATGCTTTCATATGTTCCCTCTAAAGAGGTATTTAAGGGCTTAAAAACTGCAGTGGAAGAAAAAAAAAAAAAAAAAAAAAAAAAAAAAAAAAAAAAATGCCTATCAACAAATTTGGCTGAAACCAGATACTTACAATGAAATTGTTTCCAGTGCCCTTGAAGGAAGTCACTGGATATACTATTTCCAAGGAAAATTTCCCTGGGAACTATTTAATCTTAAGATCTGATCAACAGTTGCCAATTTGAGTAAGCAGCTCAGGGGTACTGCACAAATCACTCATGAGAAAGAGACAAAAGCCACCTTGGAGAGCAAATGTTCTTCACATGTTGGTGAAGGCAGCATGAGCTGGTCAGGCCAGCCAGGACCAGAAGGAATGTGAGTAGATCTCAATGCAGCTACTCAGTTCAGAGGGAGCTGCATCAATTCAGCTCAGTTCTCTCTTTCAGAGCACCACATTTCCCCGGCAGGTCCCCACCAGCCCACCAAGTTTGCTGAGCACACTGGAGATCAGTTTCTGTCTCAAGAAACAGAGGAAGTGACTAGAGGATGCAAAAATGCTACTTCTGTTTTTAAACAAGGAGGAACTAGTTGAAAATGCAGACAGTGAAGGTAGTTTGTTTGAAAGTGTAATGGAATTAACTTGTTGCAAGAAAAAAGAACAAAAGACTTGCAATAAGGATAAAAGCAGACTTGTGAAAAGTCGGTGAGCAACAAGGTAATGTCTTTTGAGATGGTAATCTCAAGAATGAAGGCTGCTGAGAAAAACTGGAAGCAAATGTATTAAAACTCAAGAAGCAAATTTTTGCTATAGGAAGAAAAAAGAAGAGGTATTGTACAAAAAATGTTTATCAATAAGATTATTCCTGCCAGAAATGAGTGCCTTTAAGTAAGCAGTTGTGTGCACCAACCTGACTAGGATTTAAAAAAAAAAAAACAAAACACCAAAAAGACAAGAGTCATTATATATAGTCAGTGACACAGGTCTATTAAGCATTAAACTTAGAGGCAGAAATCTCTGAGCCAGGGTTGATTTCATATGAGCAGTAATTCAGGTCAAGGAAAGCCATAAACAGCTGGAGAAGGCTACACATAAGTACCCATGTTCCAGGATAAATCTGCTCATTGCTGCAACTGCCCAAAGGGTCAGCTGGAGAAACTGTGAACTGCACATCATCACACACATAACATAACATAACATATCTATCTATCTATAATCTCCATCCTGAGGAGCAAAGCTGGGAGGGAGTGCATGTGGTTGTAATGATAGCCTAGGGTTTGAAAAAAATGATCAGTAGTGTGATCCTCAATGCTCACTTTATTTTACATACATGATTTAAACCAATGTGATTATAACTTTGAAGACTTCAACTGGAGTTGCAGGAGTTCAGACTTTTATTTATGACCTTCATTTAGAAAGTGAATTTGAATCAATGGTCTGCAAATTCTCAAACTCATAAATAAACACAGAACAATTTTGTTGTATGGTATCCTTTCTGGTACTAAATTAAAATCCTGTTAAAAGTCAAGTACTTTCACTGTTCACTTCTAATCACAGGTCTGCTCAGTTATGCAGCCCTTTTGAAGATCTACTCTGTGTCAATAGCTCCTTTGTAATTGTCTTGCTTTTTCTTCTCCTTTGCTAGTCCTGTAACTGAAAAGTCTGAGGCAGATGAAAGCAATATTGTTATATAATGTTAATTATATTAATAGACTAGAAATACTTCCTAAATTTCTGTTATTCTGAGCATCTGAATTTTGAGCTTGCAGATTCTCACATCTGAGTCTTAGTGAAAATATTACTTAGGTCCTGGTGCCTCTAACAAGAAAATTTACCAGAGAGCCATCCAAGAAAAAAATTGCCCTGCCCTTTTTAGAGGTGTATCTTAACTGCTGGTATCAAAAGCAAACAGACAGTACCAGTCAATGACCCGTACCATCTGGTTTATGTGGCAATGGGCAAGGTAAACCACGTTTTTTATTAATGTCTTTTCACAGCTTATTTATAAACCATTGTGGGGTGGGACAGAGAAAGGCTCCTAAGAAACTCAACTGCCGTTAAAAAGAACTGAGGGATGAGGTCAGATATGCAGGCTGTGCCTCTTCCTGGACTGAATCTTGTTGGTGATATGAGCAGGGAGGCCTTATAGATCCTGGAGGTCTGTGAGCTGCTCCTCACTGCAGGGAACCCTGTGTTGGCACCATGCGGCATGTCCACAGGCTGAGGCTTTGTGTCACTGCAGTTACATGTTGGTGGGATCCTGAAGATGCCAGTGATGCTGAAGAAGGGGAACTGGGTCTGCAATCCTCCAGGGATTTACTCAAACATAACAGAGCACTGAGTTTCCTTCTGCTGCTACTGGACCCCTTTCAGCCGTCCCCACTGCTCCAAGGTTATTACTCAGATTACAGCAAACAGCCTTGAAATACAAATGGCACAAGGGATCACAGCCTCACATGGCTTTTTTTTTTTTTTTCTTATACATAAAATTATTCACTAAAATGTTGCACAGTGTTAAAAATAGAGAGCCCTTCCCACATCAGTAATTCCCCATCAGTAAGAAAATGCTTGGCACTGATTTCGACAAAGGTAAAATTTTAAACGACTCAGAAGCACCTAGATCCTAAGATCAGGAGGGGCACCTGCTGCTGTTTTATTTGAAGCAGTGTCTTTGGTGACACTCTCCACCTGCTCGGGACCCCGGACAGGGGGTACACACAGGATGGGATGCTCCTGGCGCTCAGAGCTGCAGGCTCCCAGTCCTCGCTGTGCACAGCGGGGCACACTCAGCTGCGGCAGCCCAGGGCCACGGCTCAGGGCAGTGATCTCCTTCAGTCAGTCCCTTCCATTCCACACTGGGACGGTCTGCCCAGGAAGGTGGTAGAGTCACCGTCCCTGAAGTGTTTAAAGACATGTGGCACTCAGTGCTGTGATCTATTTGACATCGTGACTTTCGGCCACAGGTTGGACTCGATGATCTTGGCGGTCTTTTCCAACCTAACTGATCCTGTGATTCCCTGCCGTGGAATGAATACTCGTTTCGCCCCTGCAGCCGCCCTTGCTCTGAGCAGCCCGAGCGGCACAAGGAGGACGCTGTTGTTAATCCGAACCAAGCAGGCAGCAGAGGCATTTCAGGCTTGGCTCTGTTCCCGGTTAGTGCCAGCCCGCGGTCCGGGGTCACAAGGTGAGCGATCGCCTTCCCGAGACATCACCGCCGCACCCGACGGCCCGACCGGT